>JAKCPB010001562.1:0-80127 GCA_021442155.1 Cymbidium sinense | reverse complement strand
TTAATAAAGGCATCACACTAGTTGGCTCAAATTAAATATGCACCAATTTTGGCTTGAACATGCACGAACCATGCCATACACGGATGTGTCCTCAAATATTATCTAGACAATTCTTGCTATAGTTATATAAACTACTAACAAGCTTTTCATAAATATCTAACAAATTTATAAACAAACTAAAATAACATAACAAATTAATGAAATCTAAAAGACAAAATAAATCCAACATACATACAACAACAACAAGCCTTTATCCCACTATGTGGAGTCAGTTACATGAATCCTTCTTCTCCATTGTGTCCTATTATGTGTCAAATTCTCATTTAATTCAAGTATATTAAGGCTATTTTTTATACATCTTGACTAAGTCTTTTTAGGTATATCTCTACCTTTCTTAACATAAGACAAATCTAATACATCTACTCTCCTAACCGGGTCATCAGACGGTTGACACTTTATGTAGCCAAATCATTTAAGGCAATTCTCTCTAATATCGGGGCTCAAAATGCACTGGACGTCATCGAAAATGGTCGAAATGACATCCGATCGATGAACAGACTTCACCGTAGCATTCAGAACGTTGAAATCGATCATAACATAAATATTGCAAGATCTAATGATCAATTAATTAAGCGCTCGAGCTATTAATATGTCGATATGCATATTGGAGTCGAGAAGCTGCAACGATGTCCGAACGATCTCAATTCATAAAATTGATTGCGCCGTTAGCTTCAAAACATCAAAAATTATCAAATGAGACTGTCTGCGCTCAATTCGGACAAGTCTGTGCAAATGTCGAATGATTTGAAGTGATATCACGCAAATCGAGGCTGAAATGCACAAGGCGTCATCAAAATCAACCCAAATGACCTCTGATCGATGAACGGACTTCGCCATTGCGTTTAGAACATCGAAATTGGTCAGGGTATAAATATAATACAACTTAATGATCAACTGATCAAGCGCTCGAGTCGTCAACATGCTTGCACGTATATCAAAGTCAGGAGGCGTCGATGCAAGCCAAACGACCCTCGTTCGTAAAATTGATTGCGCCGTTAGCTTCGAAACGTTGAAATCTATTAAATGAGGCGCGTGCACCGGTCGGATGAGTGCTACAGCGTCGAATAATAGTCGAAGTGGTAGCATGCAAATCGAGCTGAAATACACTATATGTCACCAAAATCAATCCAAATGATCTCCGATCGACGAACGGACTTCGCCATCGCGTTGAGCGTCAGCGGCGATATAAATATTTGCATTTTCGATCAGCCAATTCGTCAACATGCTTGCATGCATATCGGAATCAGGAGGCGTCAACGAGGATCAAACGACCTCCGTTTGCGAAATTGATCATGTCATTGGCTTCGAAACACCGAAATCTATCAAATAAGATTGTTCGCTCAATTGGACGAAGTCGAAAATCGAGTGGTCGAAAGCGGCGACGCACATTTCGAGCTAAAATTGACTCAATTTGGCGTCGACTTGAACCAAATGACCTCCGATTGCGAAACGGACAGCGTCATTGCGTTCAGATCAACGGAATTACCCTATATCAATATATATATTGACTATGTGCATTTACCGGCGCGAAATCCAATTTAAAATCGTTAAATTAATTTAAAATTAATTTAAAAAATTCAAAAATTATCCCATGCTCAACCATTCCCCGCCATTTTTCAATTTTCTGAAAAAGAAACTTCAACAACAACAACAACAAGCCTTAATCCCACTAGGTGGGGTTTTTACATGAATCCTTCGTCATTGTATTGTCCATTATGTGTCAAATTCTCATTTAAATCAAGTATACTAAGATCATTTTTTATATATCTTAACCAAGTCTTTTAGGTCTCAGCTTTCTTAACATGTGAAAATCTAATCCATCTACTCTCTGTCAGTCATCGACGCTTTATGTGGCCAAACCATCTATGACGACTCTCCCTAATCTTATCTACCTTTGGAGCTACTCCAACTTTTTCCTGTTTGCATTCTATCTCTAAGAGTAAAGCCACTCATCCACTAAGCATCCTAATCTTAACACTTAGTCTTATGCTTCTCTTTTATTAACCCAACATTCATAAATCATTGCGGGTCTTACCACCATCTTATAAAATTTTTCCTTAAGTCTAACTTTTTCCATCACATAATAGCATTCCTCCACTTCAACCATCCAACTTTAATTCTAATAACATCTCCATCTATTTCACCATCATTTTGAATAATAGAGCCTTGATATCTAAATTGCTCACTCTTATTTAACTTGTTCATTTTACAACACCACCATTAGAACTTCTACAACTAAAATTACACTCCATATATTCGGTTTAGATCTACTAAATGAAAACCTTTAAACTTATGGTTGACCCATAATTCAAGTTTCTCTTGGACTCTCTAGTCTTAACAAGAAAAATGTCATCATCAAAAGCATATGTCAAGGTGCATCTTCTTGTAAATGCCTAGTAAGAACATCCATTACTAAAGCAAAAGATAATAAGCTTAAAGCCAATCCTTAATGTAATCCAACTGAAATAGGAAAATATTTTCTTAATCCTCATAATTTGCACTCTTATGCATCACCTTTATTCTTATATATAATCAACAAACTCTTCTCCACTCATCTACTATCTTTTAGTCAAATAACATTAAAATATTTATAAGCCAAAAATTCTTTGATCTTCTAAACATTTTTTTACATTTCATTGGAATATTATCAATTCTCTTTTTTTCTACACTTCAATTTCTTTAAAGTTACTCCAACTTCAAATTTACTAATACGATAATAAAACAAAATTTTGTATTTTTTGTTTAGGGTTGATAAAATCAATTGTATTTTTAAATACTTCATTAAAAAATTTATCAAAATAACTCATCCTATTTTCAATATCTTTTCTAAGAAAAAAATATGATTTTCATTTTAACCGTGACTTGAACTGATCTTTCTTTATCTCTTTCTTGGATAACTTATATGTATATTTTCACCTTCTTTGGTATCCAATATATCGTATAAATCACTAAAAGCTAAATTTTTTGTATTATATATTATTTTTTAAAAATCACTATTGGCCACTTTATATTTTCCTAATCTCGGGTTTTACATCTAAACTAAGTTTTATAACAATCTTCTTATTTCTTATCTTTTCTTGCACATTTTAACTCCGCATCAATTAATTTTATTAAAACTTTCCCACGATTCTCCAAACACATTTTTCAACTTTAATAATTCACTCTACTTTTTTAAACCTTTATGAACATCCCAAATTCTAAGCTCATGTAGCGCTCTTAAAATATTTTATTAGTGTTCTTTAAGTGCCTCATTTAATCATAAGACAATAATTTGATTTAGTTTTCATCTTTAATCCTTCATTTTAAAATCTAAACTAATAATCGATGTTGGATACTTTCACTGAATGGCCTTACAATCTTTACAATCTAAAGATTTATTTTCTTATCGAAAATAATCAATTGTTGACCTCCATGCATAAATCGTCACGTGCTCACAGTGTGACGCAAATGAAATCGAAAGCGACTCGATCGAAAATCGGTCAATGATCTTCGATCGTCGAAGACTCCACCGCATTTAGGTCGATGATGAATAGGCATCTTGCATAATTCGACGGTCGACCAATCAAGAAGTTCGTCGACACGATGCTCGAGTCGGGAAGTCACGGCGATGCGGCGACCTATTCAATTAATCGTCGTTAGGCTCAAACATCAAATGAGAATGTTTGCCCAATTGGGACAAGTTTCGAATATCGGTGAGCGACCGTAATTTGAGCGAAATTGATTTCGATTCGATCGGCGTGACCAAACGGCCTCGTGTATCGACCACGCAGTTGCATCCGAACATAATAGCTTTAATCAATATATATATTAATTACATAATAATGTCATCGTAAAATTTCAAATTAAAATTAATTAATTAGTTAAATGAAATAAAAAAAGACCATATAAATATCCACACTAACCCAAGGACTCTATTCAAACTCTCATTATTCCTTATAAACATCCCAAATTCAGCTCATTGCTCTTAAAATATTTTATTAGTGTTCTTTAAGTGCCTCATTTAATCCCAAGATAATAATTTGATTTAGTTTTCATCTTCTAATCCTTTATTTTAAAATCTAAAACTAATAATCGATGTTGGATGCTTAAAACTTTCACTCGAATGTCTTTCTGTCTAAAAGATCTATCTTATCGAGAAAATAATCAATTGTTGACCTCCATGCGTGATAAGTCAAGTCGAGCTCGCGGGTGAATTCGACGAGCCTCAAATCGGGGCCGCACTCGGCGTCGAAAATCATTGAAATGATCTTGATCGTCGAGCGGACTCCGCTGCCAGCGTTGAATGTGAAATTGATCGAGAATAGATCTTTGCATAATTGACGGTCGACAATCAAGAAAGAAGTTCGTCGACGACATATCGAGATCGGGAAGTCGCGACGATGCCCAAACGACCTCCGTTGGCGAAATTAATCACGTCGTTAGCGTTGAAACGTCAAAACCTATCAAATGAGAATGTTTGCGCTCAATTCGGACGAGTTTGCGAATATCGAGCGAGCAGAAGCGACAACGCACAAATTTGAACTGAAATTGACCCTGATTCGATGCCGACGTGAACCAAACGGCTCGTCATTAAACGGACCGTGCGTTGCATCGGAACATCTAACTTTAATCAATATATATATTAGTTACATAATAACGTCATCATAAAATTTCAAATTAAGATTAATTAATTAGTTAAATGAAATAAAAAAAGACACTATATAAATATCCTAACACACCTCAGGAGGACTCTCATTCGGAATTGACCACGATTGATGGCGGCAGCAAGCTCGATTGTCCGCGTTGCTGGAATATCAATAACTTTAATCATATATATATTAATTACATAATAACGTCAGTAAAATTTCAAATTAAAATTAATTAGTTAAATGAAATAAAAAGAACCTATAAATATCCTAACACCTAACCCAGGAGGACTCTATTCACGGCTAAACTCTCATTCATTAGCTTCCATAAACATCCAAAATTCTAATCATGTAGCATGCTCTTAAAATATTTTTATTAGTGTTCTTTAAGTGCCTCATTTAATCAAGATAATAATTTGATTTAGTTTTCATCTTAATCCTTTATTTTAAAATAAAACTAATAATCGATGTTGGGTACTTAAACTTTCCTCAGCGGCTACAATCTTTCTGATAAAGATATTTTTTCTTTCAAAAATAATCAATTGGTGACTTCCACGCGTGTCGCTCAGTGAAAGATCGCCGTCGGTGAAAGCGCTCGATAGCCGAAAATCGTTGAAATGATCTTGATGTCGAGCGGACTCGCCATCGCGTTGAATGTCGAGTAATTGAATAATTGCGACCAATCGAAAGAAGTTACGCGGCGGCGCATATCGAGATCGAGTGGCGATGCGCGACACGTTCGCGAAATTAATCACGCGTCGTTAGCGTTGAACGTCAAAACCTCAAATGAGAATGTTTGCTTGACGAGTTTGCGTGAATATCGGCGGCGAAGCGACAACTTGAGCGAAATTGATCACGATTGGATGTAGGCGTGAACAAATGGCCGATCGTAAAACGGACCGTGCCGTTGCGTCTGGAACATCGGAATAACTTTAATCAATATATATATTAGTTACATAATAACGTCATCGTAAAATTTCAAATTAAGATTAATTAATTAGTTAAATGAAATAAAAAAGACATATATAAATATCCCCACAACCCAAGGAGGACTCTGTCCCTGATCGATTCGATCGGCGTGAACCAAACGGCCCGTCATTAAAAGCGCCAATTATGTAATATGAATAACTTTCATATATATTAATTACATAATAGCGTCATCGTAAAATTTCAAATTAAAATTAATTAATTGGTTAAATGAAATAAAAAAGACACTATATAAATATCTACTAACTTCTCTCTATTCCCAGAAGATTTTAGCGAACTCACAAGCACTGAACGAGCTGCTCCCCTTCGGTTCCTCCTTTTCCCTTCTCCCTCTCGATCAGATAGCCGCAAGCCTCTCTCCCTCCGTCCTCTCCCTTGCTGTTCACGCACGAACAGATTGAACAGCCACAAGCTGCTTCTCCCCTGCAAGTGCCGAACAGACCTCCCTCCTTCCCGTCCGTCTCATCCACCCAGTCGAGCCGCAAGCCTCTTAAGTGGAGCTGAAAAATAGCAGTGTAAGATTTCTCTGTCGTCTTCCTCCTCGTCAAGAGAGCTTTAAGTCATTTCTTCTTTGAGATTTGTTACGCTTTTCCAACAGTAACACCTGATCTGTTTTCAAAGATCATCCTCAATTTTTTTTTTATTTCTGTTGATTTTACAAATTGCTCTCATACTCCTCCGTTCAATTCATCTTATTAATTCGTTTGATCTTTAAATTACCTGAGCCCTAGTTAACTGCAAGATCAAATAAAAAAAAGGTAGGAGTCCACTTTTCTTTCTCATTTAGCCAAGTTACTTTTGAAATTCTTAATTTTGATGTTGGTATGAAAACAATGAAGTGGAGTTTAGATTTGTAAAGGATATGGTATTGACATTCCTGTTGTTTGATAGAATTCAGGTTAGATCTCACCCAATGTTGCTACCAAAAGGCTGTCCTACTAAAATGAAATAAAGTTCTCAGATTTTGCTAATATGAAGAATTACATGTTGAATGCCCAACAAAAAAAAGATGGAGAGCTGAACTTAAGCTTAATGAGTAAAAGGATCAATCTTAAATGCACCTAAATTCCTGTATGCGACGCATTTGACGCGACGAGCATAACCCGTACGTGCTCTTTGTAGTTAGGCGACATTCGCAACATGACGGGAAAATTTACATGATTGTTTTTGTGCAGGTAACCTATACACGCTCTTTGTAGCGTGGTGGGGAAATGAAGACTTAAACTGCTATCATCAATTCTGCAAAAGTATAAAATGCTCAATCTTGAATGCTCCCAAAATCCCAATTGCGGCGCATTTGGCGACAAATGAAACCCATGCGCTCTTTGTAGCCTGGGAAAAAATTAGGTGACACTGCGAGAAATTACATGATTTCTTTTGTGCAAAACATATACACGTTCTTTATATGGTAGGAAAATAAAGGCTTAGGCGTGATTTACACACTCATACGCTCTTTGTATCGTGAGAAGACCAGATTCCGTCTATCTTGGGCGATCGAGGCTAGAAATTTGAGCGATAAAGTATTCAAACATAATCAAATAAAAAGCATCATTAAACCTAAAATTGAAGGTTCAAATGAAGTTGCATTGAACTTAAGTTAAATATTAAATCAAATATTAATCTTAAGCATGAAAATCTTAAAATCTCAAATGAAGGTTAACTTGTAAGATTTGAACTCAAAGGGGTGTTCACGGGTGACCCAATAGTTCGTTAATGAGCACGAACAAATCTTAGTATAATTGAAAGTTCATTCTCGTATGAAGATAAATTGAAATAATATTTAATGCTAAGCATTTCAATAAGATCTGCAAGGACTTGAAAGTCTACTGCATGAGAATACTTTAAAGGAGTCATGAAAGAATTTTACAAGATTGAAGGTTAAGTTCGACAATAAGAAGACACTTATAGTCATGATATAAGCTTGCTTGTATGCGAGTTTGAAATATTCAACGATATTTCATGAAATGTTAAAACCTCTTAATGGCATGTTACAAAGCAGTAAAATTCATTAAGAAGATCATGAATATGAGAGACTTTAAATATGTCTCTTACATACATCATAACACGAGATACAATTCCAATTCAAGCACTTCATTAATTCATGTGAAGGTTCTAAAGAATTGAGCTCCCTTTGTAAGTACTATAAATTCATCTTATACCCGAATCTATTGCTCTAAAGATACATGCGAACACTCTCGATGCATGTCTTGAAATTCATAGAGTATCAAAGAGATAGATCCTTGTGTATGCGGTAGGGCAATCATTAGCTTAACTCAAATGTTTAGAAGTACATTCAAATACTTTAATGAAGTGAATTGAACATAGACATACATTAAGAGGCAATGTTTTATCTAATTCAAGTGTTTCATTGATATATGCAAAACTCGGATGGAAAATAGATTCATATAAACTTGTATCTAGTTCAAATACTCCAATGCTTGCATAAATTTTCAAATGAATGAATGAGATGCTTACATACATTGAGGTGATCATATGCTCAATCTGTATCAAGATGCATAAGAATCACTTGAATGATGAAGTATTGCACTCATTACAAAGCAACATCACTTATGGATTTGATGTTTGAGAATGAGATGTCCACATACATTATTAAGGAGTTTCATAAACTTGATTTCAAATATCTTGGAATACATACAAGTGCTCATGAAATGGATAAACAAATATGTTTAATAATTCAAAAATGAAATGAAGAACCCATGACCGACACATTTATCTTTGAATGCTTAGAATGTTGCGGGTTAATTCTGGTTGGACCGGGGCCAAGTTAACAAACTTAAAATCTCGATATTATTATAATATCTTCAACCAATAAAAACATCGAGAAGCTAATTATAATATAACGGTCGATCCTCTATTATGAAATTAATAGAGTCGAGATCAAATAACTAAACAATAAACCACAGATGATGGCTATGTTAAATGAAAATTTTAAGGATACTTCAATCAAATATGATTATAATTTCAAAGCAAATTAACTTGAATTTTAATCTAAATGCAAAATTTGAAATATCATAGAGATATAAATGTCTAAGTGAAATTCAATATTAAAAAAACTTAAAGCTAAAAATCCAACTCGCCATGATTGTTTGTAGGAGGTACAAATTAAAAACCTTAACTCACAGGCAAAGTTAAATCAAATCTATACAACTATGGTTGCTCTCAAACAATCTCATGCCAATAAAGACGTGGCGTGTCCTCGTATGGCGCGTGAGCTTCACATGATCTGATTCGGAGTCCCGGTGTAGTTATCGTCAAATGATCCATTATATCACGGTCGCTCAGTATGCTCCCAATCGCCCGTTGTGAAACCATATAGTATATTTGATTGAGCAAAAGCTCTTGTTAAGGTAGACTTAAGTTTATCTCCATGACAAACATCACCCCAAGTCTGAGGATTTTTTTGGACGGCCGCTACTCAAAGATCCTTATGTCGGTTGAATTATCTCCTCTAACTAAGTAGACTAGACCACGATAGCGAGATAATGAACCATAGATCTAGATCGGGCTCATCGTTCCACCATCCATTTTAAGTTAAATATAAAATTTCATAAATCAATTCTAAAATTTCACATGTTCTTTATGCTCCTTATAGCGACTCGACTAGCCTTGTCGAAAGTTCTCTCTCGACCTTGGGAGTAATTAACTATAGTGCTTTGCTTTATAAGAAACTATACGAAATCTAAAGTCTCACAAAATGAGGGCAAATCTCTGGATAGTGTCTTCTACTATTTTATCTGTCTTGAAAATTACAACACTCTAAACACTCTCTTCATCAAGAGGTCGGTGGAGAATTTTCAAAGCTCTAATTTTATAAATAATAATATACTCATCTCTTTTCTTAAATAAAATATTAGAAACTACAAAATCATAGGCTAAAACAAAATCTAATATAATCCTACATTCTTTATTATAATTCATAATCATTAATACTTTAAAATCTTCTACCATTCTACTGTCCATTTAAATCTCCTCCAATAAATATTTTCTTCAAAATGTATCTTTGTATTAATCCTTCTATTCCAAAAAATTTTTTTGAGTCTACATCCTAACCTACTTGAGCATAAACAATTATAATATTGATAAACTTAGTATCAACAATAATCTTTAAAATTTATAATTCTATCTTCAATCCTATTAATATTTATAATATTATCCTTCAAATTTTATCTATAATCACCTACCATTCTAATTCGACTATCAATATTAAAATTTAAAACCTAAATTATCAATCTCTTTGGCCTTCTCCTCAAACCATTTAGTTTCTTAAATACATAAAATTTTTATCTTCCTATAAACCATAATGTAATACATTAATTCCATTAATTTTTATAAGAGTACCTATATTCCAAGTTCTGTCTAATTAGTTTCATGAACTAACTTCTTTTTCACATAATATGAGAACCCTTGCTTATTTAACACGCGCATGGCAGATACAACCTTTCTTTTCATATATTCAAGTCATCATGTTGCTTTCGGTGTTGCTAACATTAATAGAATATTTTAAAGGATTCATGTCAAGATTATTTTGACAAGTTTTATGTTGATTGTCAACTGTCTATCACAACCCTTCACTTTTCCAAAATGCATGACAAAATAAAATAGAATTTAAAACTTTTACTCAAATCAATAGAGTTATTTTGTTGTGTGAATGATTGTTAGAAGTAGTGAACCCTTTCAACCAAAATAACCAAGATATGTTTCCCATTGTTAGGCTCAACCAAGGATAATTGGGAGGGTGGTTTAAGTTGTAAATAAGAGAGATTTATGTAGCGAATGCACTTAGGAGATGCAGAAAACTATTTATGAAAGCACAAGACTTTCCCAACCAAGGTGTCTTCCTATTATGGATGACTACTTAGATTTTTTCTCTTTTTCTTGATTCCTTCTTTCATTCTCCAATTCTTGGTCCACCTACAATTCTTCTCTTCTACCTTCCTCTTGATTTACAATTGAATGCTAACATTTTCTCCTTATAGATCTCAGATTCTTAGGTAAAAAAAGAAGATAGAGAGTAGAGAGAGAGAAAGATTCTAATAAAAAGAGACAGGAAAAGTGGTGGAAAACTAAAGAAAGGAGAAGGCTAAAGAGGCAAACTATTTTTAAATGCTCTAATTTTACTCAAACTTGACTTCTTGTGGATGGTTGCTTTAACTGTTCTTAATTCCTTATTTCCTTGTCTTCTTATTACTTTGCAAAGGATCAACTAATGCTACTTTGAGATCTTGAATAGGGAGATCCGCAAGTAGAGTAAGAAAGAGCTAAAGATATGGGAGGAGGAAGCATTTGGCTCTTAATTAATGTCATTCACAATGAAAATAATCTAATACAAGCTATTATTTATAAGCAACAAAAATTAAATTATTATCAGTATCACCATTATCCTTATCAAAAATTATTTATAGTCAGCTTTATGAATTCCTTATTTTCATTCATTTCCTCTGAGTGTTGTTTATGGAATTAAATCTATCTTCGATGAAATCACTTTGACCAACTTATATTCATATTACATAATACGGCCCCTTCTCCTTCATATTTCTTAGATTCTAACTTTTTCTAATAATCAATTGGGTGCATTTTCTCCCGTAGATGTATATATCCAAAGCCTCCTAAGAAAATTATGATATTTCTCCTCATATGTATGCAACAAGGGATGGTCCTCCATGCTTTGTTGGAGGAGGTTGGATTTTGTAATTTAAGTCCCTCATTATCCTTATTATCTACAATTAACCTTCATAGCTTAAATGAAAAATTGACTTAAATATTGGTTTATTTCCCCTTGCTTGTAAGAAGAGAGAAAAAATGGTGTATCTTGTACTTTACTCCCATGCAATCTACGACGCAATGTGAAGGCATGAGTTTTATAGCTTTTAGAGCCTCTTTTGTCGCTAAATTGACTAGCACTTTTCATACATTTTGTTCACTCATTTGTCAACAGCATCATGGAAGGCCACTACAAAAAGAAGCATGTAACAAAACGAAAAGTGCATGTGTTGGCATGCATGTTCTAAAAAGATTCCAAACTGACCAAGTCGTTGACCTTATGGGTCTATGACAAAACCATATATAGATCAAATGACAACTAATAAAAAAAGTTATACAAGGTTAGTGAAAATATCAAGTTCTGTATCACATTAGAATTTATAAAGATAAATTCAAATATATGGAAATTGTTTCTCATTATTACCCTTTCATACTCCTCAAGCCATTTCTTCCTGGCATATAAACATCCACTTTTCCACCCTCTGTAAAATGTCTCTCTCCTGTGTGCAGCTTGCTCTTGAGCCATGAAAATCTGATTATCCATATCAGACAACAAAACAGACAGATCTGTTTTCCCTGAAAAATAAATCACTTCAAATCAATACTTACTCTAACAAAAGCCACGGTCTAACATAACCAACAAATAATTCAAATGTTTAACTACATTTGCAATTCACTTTAAAAGTGGATGGCATAAAAGGGCAAATTTCAACACACGAATAATTAAAAACCATAATGCAAATATATAGACTCATGAAGCAAACAAAACATGAAATGGAAAATGAATTTCTTTAAAATAATGGATGAGGGGCATGGGTAGGGCACTATTTAAAATATGCATATAGTTTCATATTATTACAAATAAAAAACTACTTCCATCATCATAATAACAAACTTCAAAATCAAACATGAGAGTAAAAAAATAAAACCATAATTTACATTACAACATAGTACTCTAAATTAAATATGCAACTCATACACTTACAATGGAATATTATTTTTGCAATGTATCCAAGAGGCCCAGTTTGAGCCCAAGAAATTAGTGAAAGAGCACAAACAGATCCAAAAGCTTATGATAATTTATGAATGCCATTTCATGTATATTATGTGTCCAATATTTTTTCCATTCCAATACAAGACTTATCATCCCCTCATATAAAAGTCTCTAGCCTTCAACATAAATAAACATTTCTTAAATGAAAATTTCTCAATATCATTTGATGTTATTAGTTATATAGAGCATGTGTGGGTCTCAACACTCTTGAAAATTAGTCAACATGTGTAGGAGACACAAGATATATATGAAGCAATTAACTCAATTAAAAAAACACAAATTCAAATCATTAGCATTAATACCATTAATTTAGAAAGTTTAAGTATCATCATATCCAATATGGTGCCCAACAACAAATGATTTTGCTCTAGGAATGAGAATGCTACATATTTTGACAATAATAAATCCAATCTAACTTGTCATCCTCAAAAACATTGCGATAGGTTGTAGGAGATGAGGAAAAAAATCTTATCTTACCCATAAGAATACTAGCGCTATTATGTTTTGAATGTAACATATAAGAACTATGACATTTGCCACAACAATAAATAATAAATAAAAGGGTAAATAGATCAACCAGAATTTATAATGTTGATAATCTTCTGACGTTCTGCATCACTATTAAAATCCATATGAACTCCTCTATAGATTTCTTCAAGCTCATTATGCTTTTTTAAAACAAACTCTTTCATTTTGGTGGTCTTTAGGATGTTTAATCTCCGTACTTCATGTTCCACCCAAAATAATTTGTGAAAAGAACATGTTCACTATGATATAATAGAAAACTTATTGAAAGTGCAACAAATTGGATTTTCATTTTCTAAAAATGATTACCTTATCAATCACATCCATTGCAAGCAGACCATGGCCTAATACCTCATCAGAAGAAGTTGATATCAATGAAAAGACGTGGTCATATTTATTTTGTTCATCCACTGAAATTCCCATAAGGGTCCATAACTCTATCAACATACTCCCAAGTCCTTGGAGCTATGGAAAAGAAAAAAATCTTTAGTAAAGGAAAATAATATGTAATTAAGAACAAAACAATTCAAAATTTAGATTCCTTCCAAAATCCATGATCTAGCCTTGGAAGCATATGAACAATAAAATCATTAAAATGATATGTTCAAAAGTAAAATAAAAATCAAACAAGATCAAATAACATTTAATAATTTGAATGCCTTTTCATAGATTTCATTAATAGAATGAAGAAATTATTTTAAAAGCATATATCTAAATGTTATAAAAGAATACATTTATATTCAATTTTTACTTTTAGGAGGGATTTCAATCAGGCATGAGACTTCCATCCATTACCATTGTTTAGTAAGGAGGATCATTGGAATTGTGGTGATCCATTGCTAACCTCTTAACTAATAACTACAAGGAATGAAAAGAAAGTAGTATATATTTTAAGACTAGCTAAAGACATAGAGATTGAAAAAAATATATACTTCATTATCATCAACTACTTATGATTGGACATTTTCTTCTCTATTTTTTTAATAAAACAAAAATTTATAACCAATCAATAAAAAAGAATACAACACTAAGCAATTGGATAAAATTAGTAATTAAAAAAACTAAAATCAAAATATACCATCAAGGACAAAAAGAAAGCAATGAAACAAGAGTTATATGTTCGAAGAGAATAACCTCAAAGGTCTCAAATTAAAGCATCTAACTTGAAGTATAGTAAATCATGGAGACTTTTTTTGTCCCTCCTAATAGAGAGTTTATAACATTTTGTCTATTAGTTATTTTGTAGTAAAAAATGCTAACATTAGAGTCAAAACTAAAATCTAGATCCCACAATGCAATGATCATCAATAGAAAATACTTCTAATGGATATGGATCAATGATCATGTGAACAAGTACAACATCAATCATAATCATTGGGCTATCATCCAAGGAAGACTCTAAATCCAAAATAAGATCTAAAGCTAATTCAAAGTTTTTTCAAACCAAACTAGTAGTCAAACGCCACCATTATGTTAGAAAGTTGGTTTTATCAATTGATGCTCCACCATCCAGATTGTGAAAGATTTTATTTGAAAATTTGGGTATGCTTTGCAGCATTTTAAGAATTGTGGCCAAAATTTTGTAAAAAATATAATATGAAGGAATGAGTTCAAATGCAAACTTCTATCAAAATCAAAGACAATAGAACCAATCTAAATCTCCTTCTTCAAAAGAGATTAATGTTTATTTCAACCAAGATCCTAGTCAACAATGGCCAAAATAGCTTATAATAACAACATCCACTTGGAGCAATTTATCAATAGTTGAACCACAAAAAAAATGGATTGGTTGAGTAGTAATTTGGAGTCAAGGAAAACAACCTAAACTAGAGTATTAATAGTTTCCTCGAAACAAATTAAGTGAAGTGGCAACTTAGGCATCTATATTGAAAACCTATCAATATAGTATGATTAAACTTAAAGAGTTTTACATAATCAATTTCTAAGAATAACTTGATAATAGAATAACAAGTATCAATAAGCTAAACAAAAAATCCCAATAATCTTAAATGGACCATGGATCTAAGAATAATCTCCAAATTGGAGGCGACCACAAGAAAACTTGTCAATAAGGGTAAAGAGAATGATGATGTCAACATAGAAATCACTTGATAAAAAAACACATTAAGTGTAATGTTAGTTGTAGAAGATCTAGTGGTGGGTTGTGACATTGGGTGATCAAGTTATTAAAAGAGTGAGCGTTATAGATATATCAAGTCTATCATTCAAGCGATGGTGAAATAGGTGAGGATGTTATTAGTAGAATTCAAGTTGGATGCTTGAAGTGGAGGAATACATCGACATGTGAGATAGAAAAGTATTGCTTAGACTTACAAGAAAATTTTATACAATGATGTTGAGACCTATGATGCTTTATGGCAAAATATTTATATAATATATATATATATATATATATATATATATATATATATATATATAAGTGTTGCAAAAATGAGGATGCTTAGGTGGATAAGTGGCTTTACACATGAGATAAAATACAAAACGAATATATATGTGAAAAGGTTGGAATAACTATTCAACTCTTATGGCGATTATATTAAGAGAGTTGTCTTAGATGCTTTGGTCATATAAAATGCCAATGTTCGATGCCTCAATTAGGAGTATATATTAAATTCATATCTTAAGAAAGGTAGAGGTAGACCTAAAAGACTTACTTAAGTATTATAAAAATGACCTTTTATTAGAATTAAATGAGAATTTGACACTTAATAAGAGACAATAGAAAAAGGATTCATGTAGCTTACCCTATGTAATGAGATAAAAGCTTGGTGGAGTTGTTGTAATTAATAATATAAGTGATATATTAGTGACTATCCTCAACATTGTTAAGTGTGACTCTTTATGTCCATGTAAAAGTTTTGTGTTAGATCTTTATGTGATCAAGAAATAAGTGGATCTTATTGAACCATTATATGCTTGTGTTTGTGATCTCTATATTTATTCCCTCATCTTTATTTGTCTTTTCACTCAATTTTTTATGCATTGGATCTTACATAGTTACACTGCATGTTTATGTACATCACCATTAGCCTTATCCCAAAATCTAGGGGTGGCTTTATGAAACCCTATTTTCCTTTCATTCCCAATGTATACTGCATGATGTTTAAACCTACTTGTGCAAATATTGTTTAAATCCACATAATCATAATTAATGTATGACACAAAAAGTAAACCTTCATCGTTAACATTCTAGACACTGTTTTATATTGTTCATCCTCATTTGCCAAAATCAACCAAATAACCAACAATGGCTAATAATCTAGATAATCAACATTAAATGTCAATGATTATTTTGTCCATTTTCAAAGGGATAACATTTCTAAATATTGACATGGGTGTAAAACAAGACCTAAAATTTAAAGGAGAAGTACCTATCATTATTTCTAAGTTAGCCACACTAATGAGTAAGGTTAATTCCCTTATACTCAGCATATTACATAAACATTTGACCTAGGAAGATAATGAATTGAAATGAGTTAAATTATCCATCATAAGCATAAAAAGAAATGACGCATTAACCTTATGCAGCCTATGTGTTTTCTCCTGCTTCAATGAATTGATGGTTCCTGCCAGTCTAGCAAGTGTTTCATTGCTTATACTCATTTGAACATTTTCAGCATCAACAAAACTAGGATGAACATCGTAGCATCTCATTATAATCAATAGATAATATGCTACAGTTCATATATCTTCTTCATGTGAGCATTAACCTTTTGTGATCTCATATTACGTAAGGCACCGAGCAGTTGGATCAGCATAGCTAAATTTTATTAACATAATATTGAAAAAGGAACCTTTTCTTTTGCAACTCAAGAAGTTGACATTTCAACTCTCCCGACCTTTTAACGACAAATCGTTCATCGGCTTGAGGGCATGGAGAACTACTTGAATGGATGTCATCGATATTTCCAGCATATATGATCAATCTCAACCTCTAAAATTCCTTAGCCCTTTGTCTCTCCTCCTCCTCGATCCTCCAAAATGGATGCATTTTAGACACATCCTTGAGTGTGCATTTTGTCTTCCCACGAGAACAAAATAGAAATTCATTAAAAATTTTGGAATCATTACATGGGCTTCTGAGAGTAAATATATCGATGAACAAACACAGTGGAAATCCCAAGCTCTCCTAAGGTAGAGATGATTTTAGAGACTTGACTTCACTCTGAATATGTTCAGTTGCTTTGTGCTTTCTTTCTTGATCTACTTTCTTTTTGAACACATTTAGGCATTCTTGTTCAAGTTGAAGTATCATTCTATCTCTTTCGAGGTCAGTCTCCCCAATGTCATCCCAAAGAACCTATATAAAACATAAAAACAATTATGGCCATCAAAATAGCAAGCATCATAAGAGGATAAAATAGTCGAATTTAGTTAGTAAGCAAACATTATGTGGTTGTCAAAATAAAGCCAAAATAAAGGAAATATAAAAGCGAAGGTAAAAGTCCGAATACAACTAATTCACGCATAACCATTTTTCCTTGTCACATGGTATTTATATGGCCCTCTTTTTCTTTTCTTTTTTGTTTAAAATTCATGGTCTGTTTGTCCAATATGATTAAATAAAAATTTTATTTGTCAAATCTGATGTGATTGCTTCAATACTACCAGATTTAAAGATGTCGATATTTTTAAAATTATAAATAATAAAATATTAAGATATCCACCCTTTGACAGAAAATATTTTCTCCTTTTCTAAAAAGATATCTCAATAGCATTACATAACATTCAGATGTCAGGATACAGTAGGAAAAAAAAATAATCAAACTAAAGAAAAAGACCTACATACCAAATACAACCACCTCATAGAACTTAGAACATGACATGCAAAGGACTACACAAAAATAAACTACAGAATAAAAGAAACAAAGTTCTCTAGCATAACATAAATCAAATTGTAAATGGCTTGACAAAATGTAGTGGGGAAAAACGTATGAGCTTCTTTTGTTCAGAGCATTTTATTCGGAAAGAAAGTCAGTTTAAAAGAAAGACATTGGTTGGGCGGTGAACGAGAGCAAATATACAGAATCTCTAACTAAATACAACTGTTCAATCGCTGAGATCCGTTACATTCATCACAATTCTTCGCCAAAAAAGGCTGGTAGGAAAAAAATTTTAAAAATATTAAAAATTATATTGATCGTTTTCAGAACCCCTACTCAACTTGAACTTATTACAAACTTCAGATTTGTCAAAATCTCAGAAATCTGTCTATCCAAGAAAAAAAGAAACATTAAAAACAATAAAATACTGGGAGTGCAATGTCTACCCTGCGGTCTCTGTGTGCGAAGGGGCAAGAAATGAGATTAAAAAGGATAATAGAACCTGCAACTCTTGGAGCAAAGAACCACATGACGTGGCTTCCATTGGCGCCTCGTCGGAGAATTTTAAAGAGAAGTTATCTTTGCTTCTCCTCCAATCCTATATGCCAAACCCTTAGATCACAAGAAACGATCTGTTACAGGGTTTCAGTGAACTCGTAGTAATGCAAAGAGGGTAAAATGGAAAGAGGAGAGAGTTTTGAGAGAGAGAGAGAGAGAGAGAAGGGACAAATGGAAGGAATTGATGCCCGCCAAAAGAAAGACATTAGCATTGATGCCCGAACGGTAAGAGCAAATATACAGAATCTCTAACTAAATACAACTGTTCAAACCCTGAGTTCCGTTACATTCATCACAATTCTTTGCCAAAAAACAGTGGCGGGTAGGGAAAAATTTTAAAAATATTAAAAATTATATTGATCGTTTTTTTCAGAACCCTACCCAACTTGAACTTATTACAAACTTCAGATTTGTCAAAATCTCAGAAATCTGTCTATAAACAAGAAACATTAAAAACAATAAAATAGTCCGGGGAGTGCAATGTCTGCCCTGCGGTCTCTGTGTGCGAAGGGGCAAGAAATGAGATTAAAAAGGATAATAGAACCTGCAACTCTTGGAGCAAAGAATCACATGGCGTGGCTTCCATTGGCGCCTCGTCGGAGAATTTTAAAAGAGAAGTCATCTTTGCTTCTCCTCCAATCGTATATGGCAAACCCTAAGATCACAAGAAACGATCTGTTACAGGGTTTCAGTGAGCTCGTGGTAATGCAAAGAGAGGTGAAAATGGAAAAGAGAGAGAGAAGGACAAATGGAAGGAATTGGAACGAATTCTTGTGCTTTGTCTCCGCCTCATATTTAATTTTAGTCTTTTATCTAAAGGCTAAAATAGTACTTTGGCTAAGTCCGTTTGGCGCAGTGTTTACTTGTGAAAATTTAATTATAAATGAGCCTTTGTAGAAAACACGATTTTAAAGTTTATATAGAAAAGCTGTGTTTAAAATATTAATTTAAAACTTTCTTTTACTCTATTTCATTAAACTAATAGTTTTAATTTTTAACTTTCTATTTTAAAAGACTAAAATGTCACTGGAAACTAATCTACTTAAAAACTCAAGAGTTGTTTAAGATTAAGTTTATTTTATTTTACTTTATTTATATTTTTTGAATAAAATATATTTGATGATAATAATTATTTAAAAGATTTATATACTTATCATACAATTTATATATATTTATATAGTTAATACTTAATTATTTATCTAATATTTTTCTATGTTTAAAAAGGTACATTTCAATTTAAAAAAAATGAGTGATGATGATGATATTGAAAATTATGATGCCATATATATAAAAATTAAAATTTATTATTAGATATATAAATACATAAGAATTGTGTATATGTAAATTCCCTAAATCTTCTCCAAATCCCATCTTGAAAAATTTAGAGTTTTTTTTTATTTTGAGGATGCATCTTGTATGACCGACTATTAGCATATATTTTTCATTTGATCCCATGACTGAAACCCTAATTTCTTTCTTCCACGCATCCCTTAACATCTTTTGAAGGCTTCTAATATAAAACGGCACATCACTCACAAGCAAACCAAAGGCGCACTATCACTTTTGATGCCTTCTCGAAAAAAGGATTTAGATTTATTATGCACCATGGTAGAATTAAGATGGATCAATAAGTGTAGCTCACATTCATTTGATGAAGCAAGTTAAATTTATTAGAAGATACATTTATATTACTAAAATTGGCCATATCATTGATATCATATTCTTCAATTTTCAAAGCAAGTTGTTTCTCCTTCTTCTTTAGTGGGATTTATTATTCTCTATCAATGGCACTATTTATGAGCTATAAGAGAACCAAATAGCAAGTCAATAAAATAGGTATATAAATTTTTATACCTAACAAAGTTGTGATTCACATCTCAGGATGTAGGTAAACATCTACAAGTTTTATTCTCTCATTTTATATTGTAATATTCTTTGGCAAGAGTATGCAATGAAATACTAAATTTAGTGAATCAAATATGCATATTAGCAATTATGAATACTAATTAGCTAGTTGATAAGAGTCTTAGAAGTTGTTGTCAAGCCTTGGGTCGATAAAAAAAAAGTGTACATATTAGCAATAGTTTTATTTGATTGCATACAAAATAATTTATTGTTGCATAAGAATACTAATGTTAGATTATTTTATCTCATCCATTTCGTCATATATGATTTAAATTTTATCTTGTATCTCTTTTTTTTTAATTTTCTTTATAAAAGTATACATGAAATCATTAAATTTTAAAGTAAAAAAAATCAAACATTTATAATTAAGTTATACTAGTTTGTGTTCTTCTTGGTCTAGTTCATCTAATGAGATGTTTATATATTTTAAATTCTCAATTTTTTAGGGAGTTGTGTATCATATTTTGATTAAGGGTTTGTTTAGGGCAATGGTGTTGTGTGAAAACATACCACAACACCGTTTAGAAACTACGTTATGATTATTTGAAACATCCAGAATTATGATTGTTTAGATTCGACATGAGTTGTGAAAAATTGAGGCAAAGCCACCGCAAAGTTGGGACTCAAGGAAGCCTTCCGTCATTTTATGTCCCAACTAAAATTTGATTTAACTTCGCTTCGATAATTTATATGGATATCTATTTATTTAAAAAAATATTTTAATTCTCTTTTAAGTTTTAAAATTTAATAAATAAAAATTATAATAATCACCAAAGTTTTTCTATTATTAATAGAAGACTTAGAAATAAAATAAAATTAACTTATTTTAAATATTAAAATAATTTTGTAATTTAAATACTTGAATAAATCAAATGAATCAAAATAAATCTCAAATGAGATGAAGTTCTTATAGGGTGTCGGACACATTTCCAACTCAAGAATAATTTCATAATTAAAAAATATATATTTTTAATTTAAAACATTTTAGGATATAAAATAATATAAAATTTATAAAAATCTAAATTAATTCAAAATAGTTCCAAAATTTTATGGAATGCTCTCTAGAGTTCCACAATTCTAGAGTGTTTTCATAATTTTTTTTGAAAGTATTTTGATGTTGATAATTTTCTTTTAAATTAATTAAGAAATAATATTAAATTATTAATAATTTAAAAAAAATCAAAAAAAAAATTAAAGTGTTCTCTTAGATGTCCTTTAACTTTAGGACACATCTCATAAATTTATGAAGCCATTTCCAGCCTAAATTGAAAACTAAACCTTAATTAAACCCATAATTCACTAATAAAATGCATCACTAATTAAATAAATTAAAACTCATAAAAATAATCTAGATTAGAGTCTCGAGATGATCTCTTATCCTTTGGTGGTGAGTTGTTCACTATTAGGGCCAAGATGTAAGAAAACATATGCTTATACTCACTATTTTTCACTCTTTAAATATTAAACCCAACTTAAATCTAAATTAAATCATAATCTAAAATCATTCTCAAATCATTAATCATTCAAATTAAAATCACATAATAAAAAATAAATTAAATGTTGCTCTTGAATTAAATTTAAATACTAAGGCTTTAATTTGACTCAACCTTCTCACATTTGATATGTCACAATCTTTTTGTTAAGAAGTTGATTATAATGTATTGATTTTTTTTTATGGAGTAATGTTTTAGACTATATGTTAGAGATTATTTGCTCATATGTTTGATGTTAGTGATTTATTTATTTTGAACTAAATTTATTTTCACGAAGTTATGCTTAAAAAAAGGCCATTGTAATGATTTTAAGACTAGCATGTTTGCATATAGTTATTTCCTATTTAAGCTAAGCATGGCTCATTAGGATAAAGGGTCTTGACATCTACTAACACTAAGTCCAATGTATGAAATTCGCTTAGTTATATGTTTTATAATATCTATTTTATAGGTTTAGTTACGATTTTATTTTGATAATTTCAAATAAAATTTGTAACTAGAATTAGTAAGAGTCATAGGGTTTATAACAAACAATGGTTAGAAGACATAAATTTGGGAGGCCTTGTAATGTCAAGAGCTTGTACTACTTAAGAAGACATGAGACCCCACCTTGGCTATGCCCCTTAAGCTCGGCCTTCTTCTTCTTTTCTTCAGAGTGTTGTGGTATTTATTTTGGATGTATTTGGAGGACAACACATTACTTATTAGATCGGGTAAAATATTGATGTATGTGTATTATCTTGAAAGATAGATGCATCACCCTTCAATGGACCTAATCACCTTAAGGACTCATAGTATGATGGGTCTTGAACATCTTGATTTTCTCTTATTTTACATGGATGAATAAAGCGAGTTTGTATTAAACTAAAAAAGTTCTTTATGGAGGCAAGCCTCCATAGTTAATTATATCCAGGAAGGTGAATTCTTTATGAATACTCGATTAAAGTAGAAAATTAGGATCTCCAAAGATTTCAAGGTTACTATCAAAGGATTGTATATTTGAAAAATCAATGAGATAGATCAAATAGAGACTTATTTTGGAAGCCAAAGGAGATGAGTAGGGAATGCTCATGATATTAAGAAACTTAGTGAGCATTCCAATCTATCCATGATTAAGCTTTATATATTTAAAATTAAGTGATTTATATGTTTGAGTTGGATTTTATTTGTTGGGGCTTATAACCTAATATAAGGTTGTAAAATTGCATAAGAGGTGATAGTTTATGGTTGTAAGGAAACATCAATCTTGGATCCTAAATCTAAAGATAAGCTAAAGCCGATCTAAATCTAAGATGGGCATGTGGTTTACCTTAAGAGATAAACTACACTTGCTTACAACCGCTTAAACTAACTCCTCCTACGATTTTAAAATCATGTAATCTTATGAATTACAAGATAATTGGGTTGTTATTAATTTAGAAAGAGACTAAAGTCACCCACTCCAGAGAAGAGCTGCGGTATGAATAATGACTTCTAATGCAAAATCTTTTTAAATTTTATTTCAATTTTGACACTTCATTTGGACAAAGGCTTTAGGATTTTGATGTATATGCATGATGAAAGTAGATTATTGGCTAAATCAACAAGAAGAGGTGTTCTCCACAAGGGATGCCCTAGTCATGCATTCCCTATAGTTTGGAGATCCCCAATTTCAAGGAAGAAGGAATATGCAAGCATTATGTGAGACATACAATATTGACTAAGGGGTTGCTAAATCTTTTAATTATCTTATTTAATGCCTAAACTTTATGGTGAGGTTATAAATTACTTAAAACTTTAGTTATTGTTGACCTCATTTTTTGGGATGAGCTCTCAACCCCTCCACCTAGATATATGACTTCTCTTAGACTTTAAGAGTTCCTTAGTCTTAAGACACTTCTAGTGATTAGGTGAACACTCAACTTTAGACTTAGAAGAGTTAGCCATAGGAATGGTCATGCCAGGGGTGTTATAAAATTTACCAATCATAGCTTGAATCAAATTCCTCACTTCCTCCATTCAAGTTAAACTCCAAACTCCAAATCAAATCAACATCAAAACTTAAGTTAAATTCCAACTCAAGTGATTCTCTCAAACTCAAATCAATTCCAAATGATTGAAGCTTATGACTGAAATTTCAAGTTCAAATATATTTCCTAAGTCCTTTGATTCCTCATATGGACTTAGCTAAATCAAATCTAAATCAATTCAAATTCAAGGAATTTTTCTCACAACCCATTTATATTCTCATTTATATTCACATATATAAATTAAATATAAATTCAAATCAATCAAACCAAAATCAAAATTCAAATCTAAATCAAAATATTTCTAAGTCCTTTAATTCCTCTCATGGACTTGCTCAAATCAAATCTAAATCAATTCAAATTCAAGAAATTTTCTCATAACCCTTTTATATTCTCATTTATATTCACATATATAAATAAAATATAAATTCAAATCATTCAAACAAGATTCAAAATTCAAATCCAAATAAAAAATATTTCATAAGTCCTTTAATTCGCTCTCATGGACTTAGCTCAAATCAAAGCTAAATCAATTCAAATTCAAGGAATTTCTCATAACCCATTTATATTCTCATTTATATTCACAAATATAAATGAAATATAAATTCAAATAACCAAAAATCAATTCAAAACTCAAACTCAAATTCAATCAAAATCTAACCTAAGCCTTTCAAGTCAAAATCTTGAACTTAGCCAAATCAAATTTAAATCAAATCAAAACCCTTGATTTTTCTTCATGATTCAATCAATCCTTCAATCATGAATCCAAATATAAACATAAACTTTAAACATCAATCTAAAAATAAATCCAAAAATCAAACTCAAATTCAATCAAAATTTAACCTAAGTCTTTCAAGTCAAACTCTTGAACTTAGCCAAATCAAACCTAAATGAAGCCAAACCCTTAATTTTTTTTCTTCATAATTCAATCAATCTTACAATCATGAATCCAAATATAAACATAAATTCCAATCATCAAACCAAAACTAAATTCAAAAAATCAAACCCAAATCAAATTCATGTTCACCCTTTGAACTTGAAATTCAAATGAATCAAAACTCATTTGACTCCAAACCACTTTGCAAATAAATTTATATTTCAATCATAAGTCCATATGTGAGTTCAATCAAACTCAAATCAAGCTTTGACCAAGCAATTTGACTCACTTAGGCTCACTTGACCCAAAGTGACCTAAAGTACCTTAATGAGCCAAATTAATCCAACCAAATTGAAAACTAAACCTAAGCCTCACATTGTGAGAAACAATCATCATAAGATGATCAATCACTCAAATTGGGTCAAACCTAAGTTGACCAAAATCAACCTAAGAGGGAAGAGTTCCAAACACAAAATGAAACATAAACTAGCCAAAATCCACCATAGGCCAAATTGATTGAAACTATTGATTCATTCATGACTAATGTTTGACTTGACCAAGTCATCATTTGAGCCTAACCTAACCCACTTGGCCAAGTTATTTGACCTAAAGCGTCAATGTGTCAAAACTTGATATAAGCTAAATTGATTGAAACCATTGATCAAAACTCATTCATGACCAATGTTTGAACTTGACCAAAGTACCAATTGGCCAACTAGACCTAACCTAGCCCAATTGACCTTGAACCTAACTTGACCTAAAAGGTCAAATTGAGCTAAATCCAAATATAAACCAAATTGATTGGAAACAAAGATATCAATCCATTTCAAACAATCAACCAAACAAAACCAATCAATGACGAATAGGTCAAATGGGTCAAATTGGTTAACTTGACCCATTTGACCTAAATGAAATCAAATGAACCAAATCCAAATATAAATCAAATTGAACCAAACCAATGATGCCAAAATATTTCAAATGGTCATATGAACTTGACTCAACCCTTAGTTTATCCCAATTCAACCCAAGTTGACCAATTTTGACCTAAATGGGTCAACATGAGCTAAATCATATCAAACCAACTCCAAATTCAATGAAATTTGGCCTAACCCATTTTTCAATCATACCAAACATATTTGAAATCAAGGTCAAATGACATTTTATCCCCAGCCATAGGGTAACCTAAAATCAAAACCACTTGAAATTTGGTCAATTCCTTTTCATGGACACTTGGCACCCTCTTAGTGGACCAAATGGTCACTAATAGACATGATGTACATGACCCATTGGGTTTGGGTTGTAAACCCAACCCAAGGTCAAAATCGACTACACCCCCATGGAAATGAGCACATGGGATTCCTTCCTCCACTCATTTTAAGCACACTAAACGGCTTAACAAACCCACTCAAGGAGGATAATTGGATCAAAATGACAAAGGAGCTTGTGGCCGTTCGATCCTTCAAGGGGGAGATATACTCCCCCTATTTTCATTTCAACTCACCTCTCTTGCATTCGATTGAGTAATAGCAAGTCCGAGCTAGCATTTTAGAGCTCCTTCAAGCTTCTTAGAGCCAATTCAACTTCTCCATTCTCGGTTTCTCTAAACCAAAACAAGGGGAGGTAGCAAGGAAATCCAACTTAGCCAATACATAAAACCAATCCAATTCCTCCTTCGAGCAGCCTCAGAGGGCCTAGTTGAACTCATCCCAAGCTTAATCCAAGTTCTTTAAGCAAGGGAGGTTGGGTCTAGACCAAGGTTGAGCCCAATTGAAGGAGAGCTTGACCCATAGGAAGATCACCTTAAATATTCAATAGGGCTTCATCTCCACTGACAAAAATTCAAGGGATTTGAGCAGTGATAGCCTCCAATGAGGTATGCCCTCACGAGCTTAAACTAGCCATGGTGTGGTCCTTTGTGAAAGAAATTCTCACCTCATGAGAAACTAGCCATTAGATCTTCTCACATTTACTCTATATGGTGAAAGAATCGGATCTTACCATGGAAGGTGGACGGTTCCCCTTTCCCGCAGGAGAACTCAGGGATGGATCATGGGCCTTCCATCCATGCATTTTGGATGGACAACCATGATCTAGATGCATAGGATCTCATTTAATCCTTTAATATCATGGCTCGATCTCGTGATGGGGAGAAAGTGCATAGCACCATCGTGATGTGTCTACGATGTGATAACTTAAGTGGCCTCTCCCATCGCCACATGGAGCGCACGTCACCTCCATGTGGCAAGATTAGCCATATGATTAAGGGATTAAATACTGAATAATCATTAAATCTTTAAAATAACATAACTAATTCTAGAAAAATCATAAAAATACAAGATAAAAAAGCATTAGAAAGCTAATTCATAGAGCAATATGCTAAAATTAACTTCAATTGATTTTGAATAGTCACATTTCTTGAATTAGGGTTTTAATGAAAACTTAATAACCCTAATTACTCCCTAATTATCCCACTAATTAATTTCTAACTTCTCATATACATTTAGGGGGATGACTTCTCCCTGATTTTATTGGGATTTATTGATGGGTTATTTAGGAGATCAATTAATGAACCCTTAATTACTCTTTTTATGTAATTAAGGGTAATTAAGATAAATAGTGGCTTAATCCCTTTATTAAGTTAATTAAGCCTTATTTAAGTAGAGAAAAGGTTTATGGAATAGATTTGGGAAATTTTTCCTAAGCCATTCCCTAAACCCCTTTCCTTCCTTAATTACTTTGGTAAAATTTTCAAAGTATTCTAGAACTTAACTAATCTATCTTAGGTAGATGCTTAGGTGCTCAATATCCTAAGTAGCTTAAGAAAATCAAAATCTAACCTATATGTGTGGGAAGGGTTATGAAAGTACTTAAATTAAACCCTTTAATTTAATTAATCACTAATTGTGAGTCAATTGCATTAGGTCCCTTTCTTTCCTAGGTGCATTGCTAATTTAAATTCTTTGTGTGGTTTTATTTCATACATGGGCTTATAATTATGTGATTAAATATATTAAAGTGGTGTAGGTAAGATAATTAACACACTTAATTCACATCTTAACCAAAACATAAAATTGATCTAATCATCTAAAAATTAAATTAAAACATCATACACATGTGGGAATGGGCTAGGACCAGTAAGTTCATCTCACATTTCTCAAATTGAAATCAAACTCAAACAAAATTAAACTCTCTTTAAAATTAATTTAATTTACTTTAAATAATCTTATTCATAGGATTGTCTTTAGGAATTAATTGGGGTGGATGAACTTACATTGCTTCCATCACTTTATTTCTTTCTTAATATGCTAAATGAAAATCATGCATTCATGCTTTTTGAAAATCAAATTAAAAATGAAATATTTCCCAAATTATATGTTTTTCTAAAGTAAGAATATGAATGACTATTATCAATATTAAATCTAAAATTATTTTTAAAACTTATAAATTAATTATCAAAACTGAAAGATATGCTACTTATGATTATTTATAAGTTTGCATGTAAGTAGAAATATAAAAATGTGCATAGTGTGGCCTTCCTTTTCTTTTCTTTTAGCATAGGTTTGAATAGGATTTGACAAAGTGTATAGTTCATTTAAAAATAATATAACACTTGCTTAAATTCTTTCCTATTCATTCTTATGTTATTACTTAAGAAGGACATTCACACTTATTCATATAAATTGGATAAATAAATCAAACAAACAAACACAAACTTTTGCATCTTTCTTTTCCATTCATTTCTTTTGTATATGGTTGACCTCATTTTTAGGATGAGCTCTCAACACCTATCTTAAACATAGGGCTCCTCTTAGACTTTAAGAGTTTCTTAGTCTTATGACACATTTAGTGATTAGGTGGACACTCCAACCTACGGAAGACTTAGAAGAGTTAGCCATAGGAATAGGTCATGCCTTAGGAGTGTTAGAAAATTTCTACCCTTTAGCTTAAACCATTCCTCACTTTCTTTCTTTCAAGTCAAACTCCAAATAAATTCTATTTGATTTTCTCAAACTCAAATCAATTCCATGATTGAGATCCATGATTGAAATCCATGATTGAAACCCATGACCAAATTCTATAAAAAATTTCTAAGTTCAAATTTCCTAAGTCCTTAACCCTTTCTTAAGAACTTAGCCAAAATCATGATTCAAACTTATTCAAAGTCTTGAGATTTTCTCATCATCTATTTATATTCTCATTTATATTCCCATATATAAATTAAATATAAATTTTAAACCATCAAATCAAATTCAAAATTCTAAATCAATTCATGAAAATTTTCTTAAGTCCCTTTAATTTTTCATTAAAGGATTTAGCCAAAATCAACTCTAAATCTTGATAAAACCTATTCAAATTCTTGGGATTTTCTCAAAACTTATTTATATCATCATTTGTATTCACATATAAAGATAAAATATAAATATAACTCAATCAAATCAAACCCTCAAATTAAATTCCAAATTTAAATTGCTTGAATTCCTTAAATCCCTTAATTTTTCATTAATGGATTTAATCTAAACTTTGATCAAATCATTTCAAACTCATGGGATTTTCTTGAAACTTATTTATATTCTCATTTATGTGCTCATATATAAATGAAATATAAATATAAATTAATCAAATCCAATCCAAAATTAAATTTCAATTAAAATTCTCTTAAATCCTTTAAATACCCTTTAATGGATTTAACCCAAATCATGATTAAACTCTTTCAAATTATTGAACTTTCTCATGATCAATTTATATTCTCATTTATATTCACATATATAAATGAAATATAAATTCAAACAATCAAAACTCCAAAACTCAAACTCAAATCCACTCAAAATCAAATCTAAGCCTTTCAAGCCAAAATATTGAACTTAGTCAAATCATCTTCAAATCAAGCCAAACTTTTGATTTTCTCTCATGGTTTAATCAATATTACAATCATTAGTTCATATATAAATCCAAACCTCAATCAAACAATCAAAATCCAAATCAAAAATCAAACTCAAAACTCCTTCATATTCTTCTTTTGAATATGAAATTTTCAAATGGATCAAAATTCATTTGACCTCAAACTACTTGTAAATGGATTTAAATTTCAATCATAAGTTCATATACAATATCAATCAACTTTAAATAAATCTTTTACCAATCCATTTGACCCACTTAGGCTCACTTGACCCAAAGTGACCTAAAGTACCATTATGAGCTAACTTTTGATCCTAACCAAATTGGATTGAACCAAACTCATCTATCCCTCTCATCATAATCAACAATCATCATGGGATGATCAATCAATCAAATTGGGTCAAACCAAGTCAAACCTAAGGGTTGACCAAGTCAACACTTAACCTAAAATGAAACCTAACATAGCCAAATTCTACCATAAGCCAAATTGATTGAAACCATTGATCTAAGTTCACTCATGACTTATGTTTGAACTTGACCAACATTTGAGCCAAACATAGCCCAATTGGCTCACTTGAACCAACCCTTGGTTTGACCCAATTTGTCCAATTGGTCAACTTGACCTAAGTTGACCCATTTTGACCTAAATGGGTCAACATGAGTCAAACCCTATCAAATAGATTCTAAATCTAATGAAACTTGGCCAAACCTATTTTCTCAACATACCAAACATACCCAAAGTAGAAAAAATAGCCAAATGACCATTTTACCCCTAGGCCATAGAATAAATTTTGGCCTAGTCCATGGGTATTTTGGGCATACACTCTTCAGAATCACTTGAGGCTTTCCTAAAAGCTCAAGGGGATTTAGTGATGAGTGGTGCACCCAACCCAAAGGGTTTAAGTCACCCATTTGACCCATGGACCAAACCCGACCCTTAGCCTTGAAATTCAATTTTTAAACTCCCTCCTAAGCTCAATCCAAGCACATGGGGAGTTGGCATTCCACTCCTCTGGCCAAACCGATCATGTGTAATAATCTAACAGCCTAAATAGCTCACCCCAAATGGTCAATTGGATCAAAATGGTAACTAATGGGTCGACTGTTTGATTGCCATAGGGGGAGATATACTCCCCCTAATTCATTGAAAATTTACTTCACTCTTACTCGATTGAGGTCTAGAGAGAGTGAGAAATCATCAGAGAGCATCCCTAAGCCTTCTAAAGAAGATTAGAATTGCTTCTTCTCGATTTTGTACTATGCAAAAATAGAGGAGGTGAAGTGATTATAAAACTTCTTCTACACTTGATCCCATCCAAATTCCTTCTACACTCTTCATCTAAGGACCAACTCGAGCCTGCCCAAGCATCCATTTGAGTTCCCATAGTAAGGAGAGCCTCAATTGGATCAAAGCCGCAAGGGAGATCAAGTGATTTTGGTCCATAAGAAGATCCACTCAACTCAAAGGCGTGAAACTTTCAACAGGGCTTCGTCTCTACTAGAAGAAGCTACTTCATCGATCTTAAGTGCCGGTGAGGTATGTGATTTCTTGACCACTTAGATTAGGAGGTGTTGATCCTTTGTGAAAGAAATTTTCATTTAAATAATTATATTGTATCAATAATTATTCTAATTATGAGGGAGGTCAATATTTGTAACTGACAATAAATATTAATGAATATTTCGATTGGGTCAAGCGTCATTTCTTTTTTCCTTTTTAAGGTTTTTCTCATAAATAAACTCTTATGTCTCTTACAACTCTTATTTTATTTATGTGTGTATTGGATCACCATCCCATTGTTGTTAGACCCACCACCTTGAACAAGAAAATATTGCTAACTCCATAATAATTTTTATTAAAAACCTACTCTTGTAAGCTCTTCTTCTCTTATTTTATTTTAGAGGCAGGTACTATTTGTAACAAATAATCATCTAGTGAAGGCATTTCAATTGAAATAAACCTCAAGATTTTTCCCTTCTTAGATTTTTTATATAAAAATTTTAGTGTCATTTCTAATTCATTTCTACATATGTTGGATCTTCGTACAAAGTCAAGACATCCTCTTACTCTATTGACATGAAATTTCTTGCACATAGTTATTATTATTATTATTATTATTATTATTATTATTATTATTATTATTATTATTATTTATGCATCATATGCATCAACACAAAAAATCATTATTAGCATTTAATGTTCATTTTTAGTTTGGTCTTATCAATTAGTGAGTTCCAAATAATAACTAGCGTAGTCTAAAATTACGAAACAAAGCAATTAAAATGTCATCGAGAAACCTTGGAAGCAATCTTAGAAAAACAGAGTCTGATCGAGCAAAGCAAGAAAAATGTAACCAAGGGACGACGGCACGCACCAAACCCTCCTTCACCTCCCTTAACCCATGGAACTACTCCACTATTACTTACTAATTAACCATATACCAAGATGCACACCTAAAATCACTGTACTTATGTCAGGTGGGACGAGGAAGGCGGTCGTGTTGGGAGATGGAGTGGCGGAAGTGGCAACGGTGGCGGTAGGGTCAGTTATCTCCGACAAGGACCGTGTGGCAGAGTTCGGTCTTGTAGCGCGGGTGTTGTATGATTGGGCGGAGTTCACCGATTCCATGTGCGAAATGGCAATGCTTGCCGTAAGGGCACTGCCCGGTCTCCTGCCACTTGTTGCACAGCTCAGTCTTGAACATTCCCTGGCTATACACGTCGAGTTCCACGGCATCCTCTGCTTCTTCTCCATCCTTCTTCTCTGCTCCGCCCACGCGCACTTTCTAATTTTACCATTAAAAAAAAAAGTCCAAGAATATTTTGGAAAAGGAAAAGTTCAAAAATATTTGTTTAAACTAAATTAATGTATATAGAAATTTTTTTGAGCAAGTAAAGGGATGTGGCCCATGCATCCTACCATCACGAGAGTGGTGGGGTTGGATTCAGAGCTGCTGCCTCCCTTCTGGTGGATCTTGAGATAGCCAGTGGAACGGATCGAAATGCTCTTTGGCAACATGAGTCGCTTATCATCGACAGAAGGGCATTTTCTTCCGAGGCGATTGTCCTGGAACCCGAACATGCTCTTGAGGCTAGCCTCATCAGATGGCTCTGCCAAAGAAAGGCATCGGAAGTGGTCATCTAGGAGCCACATTGGAGCACTCACTGGTCGATTCCTGTACTTACGCTTAGCGGAGTTGTGATTCAACCGCCGGTAGAACTCGTCATTGGTACGGCGGATATTAGCGTTCTGCTGGCTATTGGTCTCGGCCTCGCGCTCGGCAATCTTCTGATATTGAAGCGCAAGGCGGGAGAGGTAAAGGCGACGGTTCTAACTCAAGCTCGGCGACCAGCTCCGATGGCAGACGCCGCTGGCTGGTGACAAGGACGAGGAGCAAGGCGGAAGAGAGCAGAGAGAAGTTGGAGATGATGGTAGTGGAGTCATCCATAAAACTTTGCTCAGATTGCCAAACTTCAAACACGCCTCTTTACAGAAGCGGTCCTGAAGGCCCCATGGTTTTCGCCATCCTTAGCTATTCTTCCCTGTTTCTTCCCTCATTCAATATTTTGGCCTGTGTGCATTTTCACTTTATAATCTTGTCTATCATTATTGATTTCTGCTTTATACTATTCTATACAAATTCAACTCATTAAATAATGATGTGATTATATTTTAAATATAATTTTCTTAGGATGTGTGGTAATACTTCAACCGTATATTACATAATGAGATTAAAATCAACTTCATCAATCAACTTGAAAAAAATTCATAGAATCATATATTTTCTGATTTATAGCTTATCTATCACACATTATAATGTCTAACTGTTCACTTTCATTGAATTTGCTCACTTAATAAAAATAAAATAATATATTATTAGGGTAGATGAAAATGAATGATTGAATTGAAATAATAGCATACGATGTTTTGAAGGTAAGTACTAACCAATTAAGTGATAAGGATTTTTATAAAATAGAAGATGTAGATTGAGAATTTTACATAGCAATAAAATTTACAAATACATATATTTGATTCAAAGACAATACTATGTGCTAAGATGAAAAGGATCTTGATGGTAAAAATTGGTGGCACCACAGGAATTTCTTAGATGATCAAATGCGTCATTAAAAAATAAACATATTATCTTGAAATATATATATATTCCAATGAGTTGTCATTTAATAAGAAACACAAAATTTAATAGTTTTTCATGTACTAGAAATTTTTCCTTGAACTACATGAGGCAGAACATTATTTTAAATTGGGTTCATGGTTTTCTATAAAAATCTATAATTAATTACAACTAAAGAAGGGTCAATTAAACCATAAAATCATCTAAATCTCTATAAGATCTAACAACAACTCAATTTACAAGATGAAAAGAAAATTCAAACACAAAGAAATAAAAAAATAATAATTTTAAATGAAATCTAAAATTTTCTTCACATGCCTACTTGCAAAAACACTCCCACCAAGCTTCCTCCCTCCTTTCCGTTCTTGGAATTCTCCTCAGTTAATTAACCATCGAAATTAGTATGTCCTTAAGCTTTGATTTCACATGGTCGGCCACACATCTCCTCTAGAGATTTGGTTGCATGGTCGTCCAAGCTCCAAACCATCTTCTCAAATCCCTTCTATCATTTTAGATGCATTAGACAACTCCTCAAATATCTAAGAAACAAAACGAAGCTTTTTCTTTACTCTCTTGAATACAAAACACTCAAAGATAATCAAACTTCAACAAGCAACAACAGATATTGGAAGTTAGAGCAAACCACAAGGAGACAAGGAAGGGAATTTCACTTCATCTCAGGCTAATGAATGATTTCACATCTCAAGCCATTGTATTTAAGTCCAATGCACGCAACTCACTCATGACATGGAGTGTATTCTCAGTTATTTATATTTATTATATTGTATCAATAATTATTCTAATTATGAGGAAGGTCAACATTTCTAAATGACAATAAATATTAATGAATATTTTGATTGGGTCAAGCGTCATTTCTTTTTCCTTTTTAAGGTTTTTCTCATAAATAACTCTTATATCTCTTACAACTCTTATTTTATTTATGTGTGTATTGGATCTTAGTCTTATGTCTCTTACAACTCTTATTTTATTTATGTGTGTATTGGATCTTAGTGTGAAACTAAAATATTAAACATTCTCTCTCTGTCACCACAAATATTCCTACCTGTGAGACCAACACCTTGTTATCGTGCGTCAAACCGTTGTCACAATTCCATTCTGGGACTAACTACAACTGTCCACCACCCATTCGTCATTGTTAGACCCCACCTTGAAAGAAAATATTGCTAACTCCATAATAATTTTTTATTAAAACCTACTATTGTGCTATTGTTCTCTTATTTTAGAGCAGGTACTATTTGTAACAAATAATCATCTAGTGAAGACATTTCAACAGAAATAAACCTCAAGATTTTTCCTTCTTAGATTTTCTACATAAAATTTTAGTGTCATTTCTAGTTCATTTTACATATGTTGGATCTTCGTGAAACCAAGACATCCTCTTACTCTATTGATATGAAATTTCTTAGTTATTATTATTATTATTATTTGTGCCATATGCGTCAACACAAAAAATCATTATCAGCATTTAATGTTCATTTTAGTTTGGTCTTTTGCTTATTTGTTTTATGAATCCTGAACTTCTAAGCCATGTTTTATTTGGTTATGAATTACCTAACTGCTAAAACCGAGAATATGCTCACAAAAAAAACTGGCTCGAGTTCAATTGTTAATTCCTGTTTGCTATTATTTGCTAGGCAAGTTATTCATTGACTAGTTGTCCCTTAGTGGCACACTGGATGTTTCTTGGATAAAGCCACTTGCCTGTTTAGCTCAATTCAAGTATGCTCAACATTTTAGGTCCGTTTAAAAATTACTTTTAACTTAGTACAGTTGATCTAGACAAATTTGTGCATACAATTTTTATTCCAAACAAACATATATGCCATTAGTTAAGAACTCTGATATTTTTTGTTCTTTCTACCATTTGCATTTCTCCTATCAGGCTTTGGATCTTTTAATCAAAGCCTGGTGATGCACTACTTGTAGTATATGCTGAAGTCAACAGTTTGCAGACCATATTCTCAAAACCAGTGATTAGTTTCATGCAGCAGCCTGTTAAAGCCTTTAGAACTACCAGTAGTTGGAGACGCGAAAATTCAAGAAATTAACAAAAAGCCATTTCTAATATTTACAAATAAAACCGTCTTGAAGAAAACAAATTACGAAACAAAGCAATTAAAATGTCATCGAGAAACCTTGGAAGCAATCTTAGAAAAAACAGAGTCTGATCGAGCAAAGCAAAGAAAAATGTAACCAAGGGACGACGGCACGCACCAAACCCTCCTTCACCTCCCTTAACCCATGGAACTACTCCACTATTACTTACTAATTAACCATATACCAAGATGCACACCTAAAATCACTGTACTTATGTCAGGTGGGACGAGGAAGGCGGTCGTGTTGGGAGATGGAGTGGCGGAAGTGGCAACGGTGGCCGTAGGGGCAGTTATCTCCGATAAGGACCGTGCGGCAGAGTTCGGTCTTGTAGAGCGGGTGTTGTATGATTGGGCGGAGTTCACCGATTCCATGTGCGAAATGGCAATGCTTGCCGTAAGGGCACTGCCCGGTCTCCTGCCACTTCTTGCACAGCTCAGTCTTGAACATTCCCTGGCTATACACGTCGAGTTCCACGGCAACCTCTGCTTCTCCTCCATCCTTCTTCTCTGCTCCGGCCACGCGCACTTTCTAATTTTACCATTAAAAAAAAAAGTCCAAGAATATTTTGGAAAAGGAAAAGTTCAAAAATATTTGTTTAAACTAAATTAATGTATATAGAAATTTTTTTGAGCATGAAAAGATGAAAAGGGGAAGTAAAGGGATGTGGCCCGCGCGTCCTACCATCACGGGAGTGGTGGGGCGATGCCTGATGTTACGGTTGGATTCAGAGCTGCTGCCTCCCATCTGGTGGATCTTGAGATAGCCGGTGGAACGGACCGAAATCATCTTTGGCAACGTGAGTCGCTTATCATCGACAGAAGGGCATTTTCTTCCGAGGTGATTGTCCTGGAACCCGAGCACGCTCGTTGGGCTAGCCTCATCGGATGGCTCTGCCAAAGAAAGGCGTCGGAAGTGGTCATCCAGGAGCCACATTGGAGGGCACTCACCGGTCATCGGATTCCTGTACCTACGCTTCGCGGAGTTGTGATTCAACCGCCGGTAGAACTCGTCATTGGTACGGCGGATATTAGCGTTCTGCTGGCTATTGGTCTCGGCCTCGCGCTCGGCATCCTGTAGTTGAGAGAGGTAGAACTCATAGCGGTCGGCAATCTTCTGATATTGAAGCGCGAGGCGGGAGAAGTAAAGGCGACGGTTCTCAATGGCAACAGGATCTTCATCTTCAAAGGAAACTGGGGTTGGAGAGAGCGTGACGGCTGTCTTGTCTGAGCATTTATGGATCGGTGGAAACTGTATTGGCAGACCAACGGCGAGGCGGAGGACGGCACGATGCGATCGACTTCGGCCGAAGAAACGAACTCATGTTGCATTTTCGTAGTCAAGTGGGTATGAGGAGAACTGCAAAACCGGAAAATATGCAAACGAATTAGGAACTAACCCTTATGATTTCATCTCATTTTCGGAGTTTTACGATGCTCAATCTCTTGCATAATAAAACAGTAAAATCGCGAGAGGCAGAACTCCATAAAGAAATTCCAAACAAGATTACAACCTTGTCCCAAAATATGAAGCTAAAAAGATGAAAACCAGAGACTGGAGAGCAAGCAAAAGTAACTAACAGATCGAGCTTCCGAAGCGAGGGAACGAGAGAAATACAGAGAGGGAATGAGGAAGGAGAAAGAGACGAGAAACCAAATGATGCGAGAGGGATACTATTTATAGATAATCTCGTACGAAATTGCACACCGCGAAATAGACATTTTTTATGCGGCAGTACAATCATATATGGCGTAACTGAATCTTCTAGATATCGTCCTATATAATTTAGTACCTTAGATAAAAAAAAGTCCCCAAATTTTATACATGAATCTTATTTATATATTTTTATTAAATTTTAATAAAATAACTTTTATATTCATAAATATTTATATATTTTTGATCGGTTCACCTTTCAATCACTCTTAATTGTTAAGAAAATGAACACTTCAATTATCATTTGATATTTAATATTTTGCAATATTTATAAATATTTAATGTTCTTGATTCATGTTGCTCGAGCTCCTCTCTCAATGATAGAATAATCTAATTTATTTTTCATAATTTTTTAACCTCTTTATATATATATATATATAATATGATCGAATCAATTTTCATCAATTATTAATTTGAGTTATTTAAAAATAAATAAAAATACTTTAAAAATATATTAAATAAATATATTTAAAAAATAAAAAAATAAATAAATTAATCTCAGATAAATCGTAAGTTTTTATTTAGGTTTTTTATCAGTTTTACCACGGTATTATTTTCAATTATAACAGAAGAATACAACATTTCTCGTATATATAAATATTGTCTAACTAAAAGTGAAATATTGAATATAAATTTTAACTTATGTTAGATCTTACGAACAACATCGAATTCAATAATAAAATATCAGTTTAAATTAAATTAATTTAATTTAGTAAAAATTATAATTTTGATTTCCATTATCATGAATTGAATCAATTTTATGTAATTTTAAATCATAATTAAGTTAGAAAATTGTTCCTACTGTCAACTTGTCTACATTTGGTTATCTTACCCTAATATAACCTTCAATAATCACAATACCGCTTACCGTGAAATCCTCCTATTTGATACGGTAAGCTAACCTGATGCGTTCTACTTGAGCAGATCAGTTCAGACTTCAGAGAGAAAACCCTGTCTGCCATGCTCTGCCCTTGCTCTATTCTACCTATCATTGGCGTCACCACCCTTCCCTATGCCGAAGCAGAAGAACCCTAGCATCATGATTTGTTCAACCAAGTACGGCAAGCGCACCTGTTGTGCATACGATAACTCAAGCTCGGCGACCAGCTCCGATGACAGACGCCGCTGGCTGACAAGGACGAGGCAAGGGAAGAGAGCAGAGAGAAGTTGGAGATGATGGTAGTGGATCGTCCATAAAACTTTGCTCGGATTGCCCAACTTCAAACACGCCTCTTTGGAGAAGCGTCTCCATGGTTTTCGCCGTCCTTAGCTATTCTTCCTGTTTCTTCCCTCATTCAATATTTTGGCCTGTGAGCATTTTCACTTTATAATCTTGTCTATCATTATTGATTTCTGCTTTATACTATTCTATACAAATTTAAAGCTTTCTTATAACTTAACGGAAAATGCAGGTTTGAAGGCATACCCTTATTTTCCATTTCTAGTTTTTTTTTTTTTCACATTTCGTTGTCAAAGGACTCCTTTAAAATTGATCAGAATTCCCTTTTCCTCCATCAGTAATACTTGTTTCTGATAATTTTCTTCAAAAGATGGCCATGGCATTAAGGAGGAACTCAGGAGAGGCAGAAGGAGAAGCAGAAAAAGATCGTAATGGTTCTGCTTCGTCATCGTCGCGAGGCGAGCTGGAGACGGAGGTGGTTTCTAAAGCTATCCGGCGGAGGTGGGGAGAATGATGAAGTTGCAGAAGCTGCGCTGATTATGATGACGTTGAGGATAATTAATTATTTTTTTTTAACGTTAAATAGGATAAATTGCAGATTATTGAAGATTTAAAATCATGTGTAATCACTCACGACATTTAAAATCTTTTTTGAAAAATAAATTTAATTTTTAATAAGATAAATATTATTACCTAATAGATTTAAAATATTTTTTAATTATATATATAAATATATAACTTAAAATATTTATATAATTTAAATAGATAAATAACTAAATAAATTTATAAATATATATATATATATAAACTTTATTTATATAATTTATAAAATATTTATATAATTTATTACTTTCTTTTATTTATTTATTAAAATTATTTATTTATATATTTAAATATTTTTATATTATATATTAACAAAAATTAATAAAAATTTTATATTTTAAATAATTATATTAATTAATAAAAAAATATTAAATAAATTTATAAATTATATATATAATTAAAAATATTTTTAAATTATATATTTAATTATGTATATATAAATAAAAATAATAATAACTAAATATATAAATATTTAGTTATTAAATATTTTTAAATTATATATTTTAAATATTTTAAATAATTATATTAATTTAAAAAATTAATAAAAATAAAACCTCTTTTAGGTGATATTATATTTAAAAATAATCAGTATATAATAGTTTTAAATAATAATAGTTTTAAAATATAGATATAATTATAAATATTTATGTTTTATCAAATAATTAACTATTTCACTCAATTTTAATGAATGAAAATAATTATTTATTTTCAAATATAATAAAAATAAATCCATTCCGATAATATTTTTATCTATTAAAAGAAATTGAAATTTTTTTAAAAAAGCAATTTAAATGAGCGAGCGATTCAACAGCCATTTTTAAATCTTCAATCTAATCCCAACTAAGCTATCATAATTTTAACATTAAGAAAATAATAATTATTTAAACCATTATTAGAAAGGCCCAATTATCATTTTATCTGCTTTCCTTAAGAAGATACTCAGAAGTGAGAGAAGATCCGAAGCTGTAAGAAAGGACTATACCTATTCTTAAATTTTTGTTCCATACTTAATACCTTCAAATTCTAACCATACTTAATTTAAAAAAATTGCCCCTGCTGTCCTTGTCCTGTGCCTTTTCTATATTTTTTTTATTTATAGTTATGCTAAGACGATGAATTTTATATCTATAAGCAGATAGAATATTAACTAAATTAATTTATAAATTATATTTAAAGAAATATCCTTTACTAATAAATGATATCAGAAAAATATTATTTTTTCGCTTTAACATTAAAATATGTTAAAGAAATATAACACAGTTATCATTAAGTTAATAATCATTTCATATGCAATTAATTATTTTATACTTATCTTTCTAGTTATTAATCTCGGCCAAATTAAAAAAAATCAACTATACTGCATAATGAGATTGAAATCTACTTCATCAATCAACTTGAAACAAATTCATAGAGTCATATATTTTGTGATTTATAATTTATCTATCACACATTATAATGTCTAACTGTTCACTTTCATTAAATTTGCTCACTTAATAAAAATAAAAGAATATATTGTTAGGATAGATGAAAATGGATGATTGAATTGAATCTTATATGATGCCAAAGTTGATTTTTTTTTTTACATACTAAGGTATGTGGAGCACATTTTTCCTAATTTTCTTTCATAGACTTTTAATTTTAAATCATGAAAATTCTTAATAAGAAATAGACATTATAATTTTTATTTCTACAGTTATCAAACTCATCTACCTTTAATACTACAATCTAATGACACTCTATAAAAGATATAAAATAAAATATCTAAGTTGTAACTCTTTATCTACTTATTGGTTCCATCAAGGGCACTAACGTTCTCTATCGGTTTAGGAGATAAAGGTCAATAATAAGAAGATTATTGTTTAAGGTGACTAAAAGGATATCAAACTCTTAGGGTTGATAGGCCTTAAACAATGAAAGAGATTAACCAAATGTTAAGTCTTGGTGGAAGTCACTATGAGTTTGCAAAAAGTATTACAACGAAAGAAATAGATTTCTTGTGGCTTTTGTAGAGATGGTGATACAGGTGTGAGTAAAAGCTAAGTTGACTCACATGCCTATTTGCGCTCCGCATTCATGAACTCATTAATCAAGTTTATTAAATAATGAGTTCAAACTTAAGCTGAAAGTATTATTCATAGGCGTAGGTGGAAGTTATTGAACATTGAATTATATAAGTTCCCTTATGTTATTTCTTAGTGTTCACCTTTACAATTATAGACACCCCTTAGACACACTATCTATTGACTCTACATTTTCCCTTATGTTATTTCTTAGTGTTCACCTTTACAATTATAGACACCCCTTGAATATATATATATATATATATATATATATATATATATATATATATATATATATTCAATAATGGATTCAATCATTTAATAAAAGACTTCTAAAGCTAATGAGTTTTTCATGTACTAGAGAATTTTTCCTTGAACTACATGGGAAGGCAGAACATGGTTATTTTAAATTGGGTTCATGATTCTCTATAAGGGCAAGCCCCAATAATTAATTACAACTAAAGAAGGGTCAATTAAACCATAAAATCATCTAAATCTCTATAAGATCTAACAACAGCTCAATTTACAAGATGAAAAGAAAATTCAAACACAAAGAAATAAAAAAAATTATTTTAAATGAAATCTAAAATTTTCTTCACATGCCTACTTGCAAAAACACTCCCACCAAGCTTCCTCCCTCCTTTCCATTCTTGGAATTCTCCTCAGTTAATTAACCATCGAATTTAGTATGTCCTTAAGCTTTGATTTCACATGGTTGGCCACACATCTCCTCTAGAGATTTGGTTGCATGGTCGTCCAAGCTCCAAACCATCTTCTCAAACCCCTTCGATCATTTTAGATGCATTAGACAACTCCCCAAATATCTAAGAAACAAAACGAAGCTTTTTCTTTTTTCTCTTCAATACAAAACACTCAAAAATAATCAAACTTCAATAAGCAACAACAGATATTGGAAGTTAGAGCAATCCACAAGGAGACAAGGAAGGGAATTTCACTTCATCTCATGCTAATGAATGATTTCACATCGAGAAAGGACGTAAGCTCGATGAAGTAATTTTTTCAAACTTTAGCTAAGCCTTAATTGTTGGTACTTTGTGAAAAAAACTTGCATGAATCTAGGACAAAATCATAGAATCTTATTGCTCTTTCATTTTTGAGGCATTCTAATACGAAAAGTTGCTAAATTCTAGCATGAATTACTAGATTTTTGAGTTGGTAAGAGGTCTGACCTTGTCTCTTGCTAATATTGGGGGACACAACCACTAGCCACCCATTCCCCTTGATTGGAGTAAACGACTAAGATTAATCCATGCTAGATTTCAATTAAAAAACGTAATGATTATGACTTTAACTTGGATCATTTGATCTTTGTAGCATGATCGATGCCATCCATGTGAGATCCATACAGTACAATCACACGACTCCACATGAAAGGTATGACTCAATCAACATTGAGTGGGATAATCAAGAAATTAGGGATTTTGGGGTTTTAAGAATGTTAAAATTAACCCAAAATTTTAAAAAATTGTAAAAAATAAATACTTATCTAAAAATTATAATTAACTCCTATATGGATTCGACATTTTAATGTGGAGTCGTATAATCTATCCCAATAATTAACTCCTATAACCCAAAAAATTCAAATTTTAAGTTTTTAGAGATTGAATTTCATTTAAGCATTTAACACTTAGTAATTTATCTGATTTTATATTTATATTGACCCTTGATTTTGATTAGTTCAATTTGAGCTTACAAGCACATTTTGATGGTAAGTATCCCTTCCGGTTGAAATCCCCATTCAACACAGCCATCATTGGGATAGATGTATTGTTTGATCATTTAATTTATTGTTCCAGATCCTGTCGATTCTATTAGTTTAATAATAGAGGATCATATCTACTGTCATATGATAGAATTAGTTTCTAAGATATTTTATTAAATTAAAATTCTTATAATATTATTATCAGATTTTTAGGTTTTGTTAACCTGGACCCGGTCCTAAGACCACATCGAGAAGCAACCCGTGCAGCATTCTAAGACACTAAATTCAAGCATTCGACATAGTATTGGGGCCCATGCGTGTGTTTAATAATTTAGATAATTTTATTTCTTAATCATGAGATTAATTTTATATTTTTAGTTAATTTCAACTTAGCCTGTGCAGCTTTTTCAAACATTAAAATTTGCACTCTAAATCTCTATGTCGGAGCACATGAAAATATTTTTTAGCATAGATAATTTCATCTAATCAATGAAATACTTCTATTTTTAAAATCATAATTAGAATAAGAATTTTCTAATTTTTGGATTGAAGGAATCTCCTTCATTCATGTAGAATTTAATTTAGTGTCACTTTCTATCTACTTATACAAAGAATTACAGATCTAATAGCGATTTGGAGCATAATTAGATTTATATTTGCACTCAAAATATTATATCTTTACTTGCACTCAAAATTTAAGCAACCCACTCAAAGATCTTTAGACACTTCAAGTTTAAGCATTGGGTGGGGCTCATTTACATTTAAGAATGCTTGCATAGTTTTAAGGCATTGAATTTGAATTTTAATCATGCCTTATAATGCTTGCAAGAGTTCAATTGAAGCCTTTATTAACGACTTATGTTTGCTTGTATGGTGTGTTGCTAATCCGATGACGTTTCGATTTAGGTTGTAGTTTAAAATATTGCTTGCACTTAGTTTATTTGTTGAATTTTTTCAGCTCAAATTCATTTATGAGCAGGTTTGAATTTTTTCATATTTGAGAATTTATCTTCCAATTAGTTTAAAACAAACTATTAAACTCTTGTATGAATCTTTCAATCATTCATTAAGGAGCTTTAACTATGCTTGCCAACATGTCATTTAACTTCTTCATATATCTCTTATAAATTTCATTTGATTTCCCCCTTTTTTATATATATAGACACAACACTTAACAAATTTCTTATAATTTAGTTTTGTATTGAAATACAAATTCAAGTAGACTTGGAATATAGCATTCATGACTATCAGTAAGCCAACAAGTTATGCTTGTGAGTAAACTATCGAATAATATTCTTGCACTTATGAGAGTTATCCAATCTTCATATAAAAGCGATCAAACCCAATTTGAGTTTATTTTAAATTCCACATCAATATATACATAACCAAACTTCAAATTTATTGCAAATTTCTTATGTGTTTAGAGTTAGCTTCAAACCTCACTTTAAAGTCCTTTTTTTTTTTAGTTTATTTAGAGTTAGCTTCAAGCCTCACTTGTAAGTCCTTTTTTTAAAGTTCATTATAATCTCCTCTATTTTTATTTCAATTTAATATTTACCTCTATATTTATTCTATTAGAAATTTCAATTTAATACAATTAAATTTGATTTTAGATGAATTTTAACTCTTTTAAGTCCAGAATTTAATCCAAAATCTGGCGAGTTATCTATATTATTACATTTATTTGTTTTGGCCTACCATCCGATAAGTGATGAGTTGGTGTTTTGAAACTTCGGAATTTCAATCATTACGCAATGAGCATAATGAAGCCTTCATGCATAAAAGCAAATATATATGCAAATATTATTCTTCCCCTTTTCTTAAGTCCAAAATTTAGTTAAAATTTTAGTATTTTATTTAGGTGCATCTAACAAATTATAGGTCTGCATCATGTGATGATAGCGTGATGATATGGTTGGTGATTTTATCATTCGACTGCCTGCATGAGGCCTTCAAATCTGAGAAAGCATATATATGCATATAATTTTCACACATCAAATATTAAATTTTTCTTTACGACAATGCTTGCAATATTTCTCTTTTCTTCTTCTTTTAATTATTTGTTTCTTTTTTCCTTTTTTTTTACATGTTTTCTATAAACCATGCAAGATATATATATATATATATATATATATATATATATATATATATATATATATATATATATATATATAGAGAGAGAGAGAGAGAGAGAGAGAGAAGATGGCGTGAAGGAGGTAAAAAATAATAATAATGATTTTTTTTGTGAACCCGAAAGAGAGAGAGAGAGAGAGAGAGAGAGAGAGAGAGAGAGAGAGGGGCTTTGTTGCTGAAGGAGTTGACGCTGTTACAAAATAATTTAAATTATACATCAATATTACATATTTGCATATATGTTTCGTGTAATTACTTGTTCTTTTTAGACATTCAAATTAGTTTTCGTGAGCTCCTTCAATGAAAAACATAATTATGATAAGATCTGAGCGAAGAAAACTTATAGTTATTATATATATATATATATATATATATATATATATATATATATATATATTCTCTTCCTAGCTTTTGCTATCAGGTAGGTACACATAAGAAATAAAAGAAAAGAGATGATAGACCTGCTGAGTATAACTTACATTTCTCTATATTAACTTAGTTGAAGAAACTAAGATGAAGAAGGCTGAAAGAGTTCGCTGAAGAACGTCTTATATAGATGCATTTCTTATATACATAAGTACTGTATTTTAATTAAATGATAGTTGCAGGTGCCATTAGTTCAATGTTACCCGCATAGTACAAATTCTAAATATAAATTAAATAAAAATATTATCTCAATTATAATTCATCTAAGGATGCAAGTAAAATTTGTAGTCATGTAAACATTAGCAAAAGCATCATTAAAATTATAAAATATCTATAATTTTATGCTTAATGATCTCTTTAGCCATAATAATTAAGCAGAATTAATATACATTGATTGGAGATTTCTTAGAACTTCAAAATTAAGCCATTATAGTCATATTAAGGCACTGCTATAAATTTTTATATTTTCACTCCTCTTGATTATTACTACTTTTTGGCTGAAATTTTCAGCTTTATAGTTCCACTTTAGCAAAAAAAATAAATAAATAAAATAAAATTCATTTGAGAGTAAAACACATTAAAATATTGAATTTTCTCTCATCAATGTTCTGATGGCAATTTTGAAAGAAGTGATGGGGAGGACATGGTGGCTTTAGGGTTTTGGTTCCTCCTCGTCGGTGCTGAATGGCTTCTTCGTTTGGCTTCTTGTTGTTTTGCTTCCTCTTCTGGTGGTTCGTGTTGTTCTTTAGTTACTTCCTTGCCTCTGGCATTGGCTGGGGGCCCTGCTTCTGGGTTAGCTTGCCCTAACCTCTTCTTCTAGTTTTCCCCCACTCTCCTCTTTTTTGTTCATGGATTTTGCATCCACCCCATCCTTCCCCCACCTATCCCCTCCTCTAGGTTCCGGGCCTCTGGCTAGCTTGCACCCTTTACCCCAATCGTCAGTCCCCTTCTCTTGTAACTGGAAAGCTCTCCTAAGCTCTCATAAGGAAAACTCTAACTCTATTTCTTTAGCCTACATCCCTTCCTTGGAGTCTGAAGTCAGCTTCTCTGAGGTTGAGCTTATTGTGGGTCAAAAGGAATGGGAGCTCTCGTTAGTCGGTCACGCTATCGCAAAATGCCCATATTATGGTTCTCTCTTGGCTGCTATTAAACGGAAATGGACATTCGAATGGCATCTCTAAAATGAAATTAATAAATGAGTTAAGGTGGTCAAGATAGATTCTTTTATAAAGTGAGGAAAAACTAAATAACTTTAAGAGTTGCGAAGTGATTTGATGTCATAGGGATATACTTTTTTTTCATTTAGGCTAGGTATATTAAGCGACTTAAAATTGATAAATGAAGAAAGGCAACCATGACAATCATTATATCGCTTAAACATTAAGGGTTGACTTTCAAACTTAAAATTTAGGGGACAATCAAATATCTACAATTCCTAATAATTTGGAGTTTACAACAACAATCCAACTAAGTATCCAATATGAATTTTCTGTCTCATGTGTATTATGTATGTTTTTTCATTTAATTCAAACTAAGGTCATTTTTTACATCTTAACCAAGTCTTTTTTTGACATTTTGAAGTAACTGATCGATTTTGGAGGTCGTTCATCTTTGACTGGATATGTGTGGACATTGATAGCTCGATGTGGGTCGCACTTTAGATTATGTAATATTTATATTTGATCATTTCGATATTTTGAACCGCGAGTCGTTCGATCGAGGTCATTTGGGTTGATTTTGGCGTTTGGTGCGTTTTATTTCCCTTTGCATTTATCATTTCGTCGGCCTTTGCAGACGTTGAATTAAGCGTGATTCTCATTTGATAGTTTTGATGTTTGCCGACGACTCGATCAATTTCATGAGCGAGGTCGTTGGACGTCGCAACTTCGCTCCGATATGTGTGGCATTGAATTAGCTCGATCGGTTGACCGTCATTTTTAGATGCGATATTTTGACCAATTTTGATGTTCGACCGCAGCGTTGATTTTTCGTTTTAATGATTTTTCAGTGCGTTTGGAGCGTCTCGAAGTTCGTCAATTTGACTTGGTTTAACCACTATGTGGAGGTCAACTACATGTTCAAATATTTTTATTTTTATTTTATGTTATATAATTTTTAGTTAAGTTTATCCTTCTAAATAAGATTGTGTTTTTTTCATATTATAAAACAAATAAATGTCATACTATAAATACAAAATTGTTATATTAATTTTAAATTTATTATATAACACTTAATATTGAAAGTTATAAAAATGAAATAATAACACCTAATTATTCCTAAAATAGAATGAGTTGTTTTTTTAGGAATGAAGGGAATGCAGTTAATTCTAATTGTAAATTTAAACAATATTTCACAAATTTTATATCAATTTTGATAGTTGGAAATCACAATAAGTTACCTTCTTTGAGGATTGAGTGGGATCTGCATCATAGAAAAACAAAAACAGTCACTCGAAATTAGACGGAGTGAAAAAAAAGCAGACGAGCAACAAAAAGAGCGGTTGGAATTCCCAATGGTCCATTGCTTTTTCAAACTTCCAAACAATCCAAGTACTAAATAATCCTCTTCAAACAAACATCTCTGATCCATCTCTCGGATGGCTCTGACGCCTTCCCAAAAATCCCTGAACCCAAGCTACCAAACCCTCACAAAACGCCCTCGAGCAAAACACCGCCTCAATTTCCCCAACCCAAAAGGCAGCACCAACCCCATCCACTCATCCAGCCCTCAATCCTCTCTCTCCAGAACACCCCAAGTTATCTCGGATCTGCTTCTTCCGATCGCATGGACAAATCCTCGTCATCTTCCTCCTCCGTCCTAGAACTCTGCGATGATGGTTGCTCTCTCCGCGTCCGCTCTGACGTGGGCTACAGGGATTTCAGCCTTGATGGTGTCTCCCTCTCGGAGAACGAGGATCTCGAGGGTTTCTATAAGAGGTTCGTGGAATCGAGGGGGGGTGCGCTCTGGTGCCAAGTGCACCATTATGATGTACGGACCAACGGGAGTTGGGAAGAGCCACACCATATTTGGGTGCACAAGGGAGTCGGGGATCGTATACCGGGCTCTTAAGGATATTCTTGGGGAAGGGTATAGGGATGGTGGTGTGGATGTTGCGGGGTTTGGAATTACGTTGTTTGTCCAAGTTGCAGTTTTGGAGATATATAATGAGGAGATTTATGATCTTCTTTCTGGTTGGAATGGAAATGGTGCTGGAGCTTCTGGGATTGCGCTTCCGAAGGGTGGCACTCCCAAGGTGAGTTTTATTCTTGATTTCTTACTGGAAGTCAGGTTGATATTTATTTGTGTTTCTTCGAACTTTTGTTTCCAAGTAATTCCTTTCAGTTGAGTATTATTTATTTATTTAATTATTGTGTATGTATTCTTTAGTTATGACTATAGGCTCATTGGTAATGCAGTAGTTAATGCTTTGATGATGTTGAAGTGTGACTTTTCTGTTTATATCCGAAAGCTTTTGGTTTTTGGTCTCCTTTGGTTGCTTTTAAGTTAACAAATATGCTTTTGAAAATAATTAAATTTTCAAAATCAATTATTTGGTAGGCTGTAGTCAGAAATTAATATCAAAACTATGGTTCACAAAATCTCCTCAAATTACTTATTTCATTCTCTCTAAAATGAGTGCAAAATGAAATTATTTTTATAAAATATGTTTTCAATCTACATAGCCACAATAGCCCTTCCAGCAGCACTTATTTTCTATACGGCAGGAGGATTCCAGAGAAATTTCTGTGCATTTTCATTTAGTGTCTTTTGTTTTATTTTTATTTTTTTCTTTTAAAATTTGGTTGAGAATTGCTGGTTTTAGGCAATGCTAATGGCTGAAACTAGTAATCAAGTTGCAATTAGCTTATTTTAGTCACCGAAAAGTTCTTATCCTAAATCAGCTGAAAACTATTATCATATTTTGCTCCTGAAATTTTTGTTCCAAAGCCAGTATTTTGAGATTCTGCACATTTTTTCCAACTAATGTACTATGGGTTCAAGCGATCCTCAGTGTTTATCCATAATAGAATTCTCTTTGATGATCTGTAGAAATTCTATTTTTTGTTATGATATAAGAAAAGGACACTTGTATTTTTTTTGTTTTCTAAGAATTTACAAAAGCGATATTTTATAATATAATTTCATTTCATTTTCAAAAAAATTTTTTATCAGCTAAAATTTTCTCAAGAACACATACATGAGCTTATTTTAGGATGTTTTTCTTGATGCTTATTGCATTTATTTTGAAAACTCAAGTGTAGATATTGTCTTTGATTTCTTGATTTCAGTAGTGAGCATTCTTTTAAATATTTTGTAGTTATTTTAAGATTATCCTTCATTCATTTTTTGTAAATATTTAATATTTGGATATATAAAACCTCAATATTTCACATCTTGTCCAATAGGCTTAAAATTAAAATCTATTCTACAAAATAAGATCATAATTTGTAGAAATTGCTATCTTTTGTTTTTATGACAATACTGAAGAAAGACATGTATTTTTATTTGTTTTCTCATAAGAATTTACAAAAGATATCTTTCAATATTATAGAGCTTTTATCATTTCCTTACAATATTTTTTTTACCAACTGAGTAAAATTCCTCCTAACACTTACATGAGCTTCTTTTAGGATGTTTTGCTCTCGGTCTTTATTAGTTTGTGGTAATTTGGAAACTCGATTGTGGTCTTAAATGGACATTTAGTGAACATTACATTTTTCTTTTAAAATCTTTTGTATTTAGATTATCCTTCATTCAATCACCTTTTGTAAACATTTAGCAATGTGTATGGATATATAAAAACATGGCCTTTATTGCGTTTGTGGTAATTTGGAAACTCAATTGTCAAATGGATGTTGTGAACATTATATGTTTCTTTTAAATACTTTGTAGCTATTTCTAAGATTATCATTCATTCAATCATTTTTTAAACATTTAGCGATGTGTATGGATATAGAAAGTAGATATTTACATCTTGTCTTGATAGAATATTACAACTATTCAAAATAATATCATATTTGTAGAAATTACTATTTTTTGTTATTATGACAAGAAAAGAACTATATATTTTTATTTATTTTCTCATAGAATTTACAAAAGCGGATATCTTTCAATATTACAGCTTTCATCATTTCTTTAATTTTTTTTTTTCCAACGAGTAAAATTTCTCCTAGAACACTGAGCTTCTTTTAGGATGTTTTGCTCTGCTCTTATTGTGTTTGTGGTAATTTGGAAACTTCGATTGTGGATAATGTCTCTATTTGATTCTTTAAAATGATCAGTAGTGAGCATTACTTTTTTTCTTTAAATACTTTCTATTAGATTATCCTTCATTCAATTACTGATTTTTTTGTAAACATTTAGTAATGTATATGGATATAGAAAACCTCGATATTTCACATCCATGAAATAGGCTTGATATTGATACAAAATAATAAGATCATAATTTCTCGAGATGGTTGATAATTTAGACAAAGTGTATCTTGGTGAGAAATTTATTTAGAATGAAGATTGGTTTCTAATTTTGTTGCATTATTCAGTCTTTTTACATGAAATTTAAAAGTTTATTTTGACAACTTTGTACACACACTTGCGGATATACTTAATTTTTTGCTTATTTTATTGTTAACTTCTTTGACATTCGACATTTTCTTCATTGGTCTTTTTCTTTCTCTCTTCCAGGTTCTTACAACAAAATCTTGGTGATTTTACTAGGGCAATTGTTCTATTTCTATCAATTGCTTCAAGTGTATCTTGGTTGATATTGACTTGATTAGTTAAAAAAACTTCTATTATTTCATCAATTTGTTAGTCACGTCTTTGATTTTGAGCTATGTCAATTTAGTTTAATATTATTATTTTATTTTATATATATATATATATATATATATATATGCATATAGTGATGATTATTTTGTATTCGGACTTTTTTTTAAAGAAGGTAAATCATCAGGTTGGGAATCATAACATCGATTATTTTCTACTAACAAGAATAATCATTCAAGTTACTACGTATCTGAAAAGGAAATGATGGAAGAAAAGCAAAGAATGCAACTTATATATGTGGCTGAAGGGAAAAATATCAAAAGAAGTTGCAAAGGTGAAAGCTGAGATTGTTAAGAGCACTTTGTTGAATGAAAGAAGTTCTCGAAGCCATTGTGTGGTCAGTTCATTCACTTTTTTCTCTTTAAGTTGCTAAATATGAGCTGCTTTCCTGAATTTTTTTTTTCTTTTTTGATTTTTGGCAGATTATCCTGGATGTCTCATCTGTAGGAGGAAGACTTATACTTGTTGACATGGGCTCACGAGAATATAAAGAGGCGGGGACAAGTTGATTGAAACGATCTAAGTTCTGACTTATGTGGCTGTTTGAGCTTGACCCAATTTCAACTAGATTGTCAATTGACTTAGTATTAGGGTCGGCACCTAAATGGGTCAAATGAATCTCAAATGATTAAATCTAATGAAACTTGGTCAAACCTATTTTCTCAACATACCAAACATACCCAAAGTAGAAAAAATAAATGACTATTTTACCCCTAGGCCATAGAACAAATTTTGGCCTAGTCCATGGTTTTTACACTCTTCAATCACTTGAGGCTCTCTCCCAGGGGATTTATTAAAGTGGTGCAAAGGGTTTAGTCGACCCATTTTGGAACCATGGACCAAAATGACCAATCTTTTCAAACTCCTCCCCAAAACATCCAAGCACATGGGGAGTTGACATTCCACTCCTCAAGCCAGTCATGTGTAATAATCTAATAGCCTAAATGCTCACTCCAAATGGTCAATTGGATCAAAATGGTAGCAATTTGTTTGATTGCCATGGGGAGATATACTCCCAATTCATTGAAAATTTCACTCTCTTACTGAGGTGCGGAGAGGTGTGCAATCATCGAGAGCATCCCAAGCCTTCTAAAGAAGATTAGAATTGCTTCTTCTCGATTTTATGCAAAATAGAGTGGAGGTGGAGTGATTATAAAACTTCTTCTACACTTGATCATCCAAATTCCTTCTACACTCTTCTTCATAAGGACCAACTCAGCCCATGAGCATCCATTTGAGTTCCCATAGTAAGGAGAGCCTCAATTGGATCAAAGAGATCAAGTGATTTTGGTCCATAAGAAGATCCACTCAACTCCGAAGCTACCTCATCGATCTTGAGTGTGGGTGTATGATTCTTGACCACTTAGATTAGGAGGTGTTGGTCCTTTGTAAAAGAAATTTTCATTTAAATAATTATATTGTATCAATAATTATTCTAATTATGAGGAAGGTCAACATTTGTAACTGACAATAAATATTAATGAATATTTAGATTGGGTTTATAGTGCATTTCTACATATTTGAATCTTATTCCAAGACATCGCGTCTTACTCTATTGACATGAAATTTCTTGCACATAGTTATTATTATTATTATTATTACTATTATTATTATTATTATTATTATTATTATTATTATTATTATTATTATTATTATTATTTGTGCACCATATGCATCAACACAAAAAATCATTATTAGCATTTAATGTTCATTTTAGTTTGGTCTTTCAATTAGTGAGTTCCAAATAATAACTAGCGTAGTCTAAAATTAAAAAATTGTTAAATTGAATTAGATAATGTCTACTTATGAATCTAATTATTGTAAGCATCAAGGTAAGTAGTTGTTATTTCAAGCCGTGCATTCAGCAAAGCAATAACAGAAAATTAATTAATGCTTTGGCCAACCATAAGCTTTGTTAATTTCACACTAGGCTCTTTTGGTTCCTGGATTGACTTGCCCAAAAATATACAGACAAAAAGCTAATTTGTTGAATTAAGAGGTGGATTTGGATTAGTTTCATGCAGTGGCCTGTTGGCCTTTAGAACTACCAGTAGTTGGGGACGTGAAAATTCAAGAAATTAACATATTTAGAACTTAAAATAATTCTACTTATTAATTGGACATCTAAAATTTACTATTTATTTTTTAATATTTAAAATTTTAAATAATATAAAATAACAACTTTCTCATCATTTTCATTAATAATGCCAACAACAAATTTTTGCCCACAGCAAGATCATGTTGCTTGCACATCAATAAGGAAAAAAAATAGAGGTTTTGTAGGCGAGGGAGGAGATATTGGCCGCAAATCGGGGTGAGGTTTTGGCAAGGGATGGAGAGGGAGAGAAATATTAAAAGGTAATTGGGATAACAAATGTGGAATTATAGGAATTCTCGGCGGATGGCGGAAATGACATTAGATCAGATCCTTGTGACTTGCTTCACAGTCAAAGGTTTCTTTAAGAATGTATTTATGTAAATAGTAAGTTAGGTTTATATGCTAGATATGTAAATTAGAGAGTATTATATAAATCCCCTAAAAATTTAGAGTAGTATGTATGTAAATTGTAAGCCATTTCTAATATTTTACAAATAAAACCGTCTTGAAGAAAACAAGTACGAAACAAAAGCAAATGTCGAAACCTTGGAAGCTAGAAAAACAGAGTCTGATCGAGAAGGGAAAATGTAACCAAGGGACGACGACGCACCAAATCACCTCCCTTAACCCATGGAACTACTCCACTATTACTTACTAATTAACCATATACCAAGATGTACACCTAAAATTATTGTACTTATGTCAGGTGGGACGAGGAAGGCGGCCGTGTTGGGAGATGGAGTGGCGGAAGTGGCAAGTGGCGGTAGGGCAGTTATCTCCGATAAGGACCGTGCTGCAGAGTTCGGTCTTAGCGCGGGTGTTGGATGATTGGGCGGAGTTCACCGATTCCATGTGCGAAATGGCAATGCTTGTCGTAAGGGCACTCCTGCCACTTGTTGTACAGCTCAGTCTTGAACATTACACGTCGAGTTCCACGGCATCCTCTGCTTCTCCTCCATCCTTCTTCTCTGCTCCGCCCACGCGCACTTTATAATTTTACCATTTAAAAAAAAAGTCCAAGAATATTTGGAAAAGGAAAAGTTCAAAAATATTTGTTTAAACTAAATTAATGTATATAGAAATTTTTTTGAGCATGAAAAGATGAAAAGGGGAAGTAAAGGGATGTGGCCCGCGCGTCCTACCATCACGGGAGTGGTGGGGCGATGCCTGATGTTACTGTTGGATTCAGAGCTACTGCCTCCCATCTGGGGGGTCTTGAGATAGCCGGTGGAACGGATCGAAATGATCTTTGGCAACGTGAGTCGCTTATCATCGACAGAAGGGTATTTTCTTCCGAGGCGATTGTCCTGGAACCCGAGCACGCTCGTGGGGCTAGCCTCATCGGATGGCTCTGCCAAAGAAAGGCGTCGGAAGTGGTCATCCAGGAGCCACATTGGAGGGCACTCACCAGTCATCGGATTCCTGTACTTAGGCTTTGCGAAGTTGTGATTCAACCGCCGGTAGAACTCGTCATTGGTACGGCGGATATTAGCGTTCTGCTGGCAATTGGTCTCGGCCTCGCGCTCGGCATCCTGTAGTTGAGAGAGGTAGAACTCATAGCGGTCGGCATTCTTCTGATATTGAAGCGCGAGGCGGGAGAAGTAAAGGCGACAGTTCTCAATGGCAACAGGATCTTCATCTTCAAAGGAAACTGGGGTTGGAGAGAGCGTGACGGCTGTCTTGTCTGAGCCTTGTTGGATCGGTGGAGGGAAACTGTATTGGCTGACCATTGAGTGTGAAACCTGTGGGGATAGCGCGGGAAAATCGCAGCCATTGGTGAGGTACGAAGGAGACGGGATCTGGAGATCGGGTGGTACAAACAGCAACGGCGATGCGGAGGACGGCACGATGCGATCGACTTCGGCCGAAGAAACAAACTCATGTTGCATTTTCGTAGTCAAGTGGGTATGAGGAGAACTGTAAAACCGGAAAATATACAAACGAATTAGAACTAACCCTTATGATTTCATCTCATTTTCGGAGTTTTACGATGCTCAATCTCTTGCATAATAAAACAGTAAAATCGCGAGAGGCAGAACTCTATAAAGAGAGAAAATATTACGTCCGAGTCCGCGTAGCTGCGTCGCGGACTCAATCGACTGTGTCGATTTTTTTCCGTTTAGCGATGCGGGCAATGAGATAGCAAGACATAAAGACATTTCTCGGCACGATGCGTCGATGGCATATTAACTGACGGCGTTGTAAATACATTTCCGACCGACCGCCGTAGCGTCGTTGGAATCTGCGGGAGGAATTTAAAAAAAATATATATATATTTAGGGTTGAGGTTAGTTTTTTAAAAATGGTGAGAAGAAATAGAAAATCTCATTTCCTTTTTCAAAGAAGCATGAAGATGGAGAGCGTTGAAATAACAATAATTTTAGGCGAGGATGTATTAAATATAGAAATTCGGTAATGCTTCGTGCATTTTATGGTTTGTTAGTGATATTCTTGTCATCGAAGAGAATATGTTCATTATCCGATTAGAAAGATTTGGATGTTTTTTTTTTATATTTATTTTGAGTGTTATTTTACATTTACTCATGTCCTCTTTGGAGAACTGACCATTTTGACCTTTTTTTGTTTATTTTGTCAACTTCATGATTATGTTTAGAGCATTCGAAGCATTTGATGGGTTGGGTGATTTTGGGTGGTTTATTTTCGTCTGTACTCTTTGGAGGTCTAACCGACCTTTTTTTTTTTTTTGTCAACTCCTTATTTATGATTATGTTTAGGGCATTAATAGCATTTGATTGATGGTTTGGGTGGTTTGAGGTTTAGTGCATTTGCACTCACGTGTACCTCTTTGGAGGTCAATTTTGATAATTTTCCCATTTATTTTGCCATACTTATGATTATGTTTAGAGGCATTCAAGGAAGCATTTGATGGCATTTGGGTGATTTTGGGTGGATATTTTCTGTACATTTCTCTTTGGAGGTATAGATTTTGATCTTTTTTTGATTTTTTTCTTATGATTATATTTAGGCATTATAATGGAAGCATTTGATGGCGGTTTGTGGTTTTGGTGGTTTAGTGCATCTCTTCTGTGTACCTCTTTGGAGGTCAGACCATTTTGACCTTTTTTCAATTTTTTTTAACTCCTTATGATTATGTTTAGAGCATTATAATGCATTTGATGCGGTTTGGGTGGTTGGGGGGTTTTGCATCGTACTGTACCTCTTTGGAGGTGCATCATTTTTTTTTTAGTTTTTTTTTTTGCCAACTCCTTATGATTATGTTTAGGGCATTATAAAGCATTTGATGGCGGTTTGGGTGATTTTGGGGGGTTTAGTGCATATCTGTGTGTACCTCTTTGGAGTCTGACCATTTTACTTTTCATTTATTTTGCCAACTCATGATTATGTTTAGGGCATTCAAGGAAGCATTTGATGGCGTTTGGGTGATTTCTGGGTATTTTACATATATACTCTATGTACCTCTTTGGAGGTCTGAGATCAATTTGATATTTTTTTCAATTTTTTTTTTGCCAACTCCTTATGATTATATTTAGGCATTATAATGAAATTTGATGGCGGTTTGGGTGATTTTGGGTGGGTATTTTGTACTATGTACCTCTTTGGAGAATTCTGATCAATTTTGACCTTTTTTCCGTTTTTTTTTTACTCTTATGATTATGTTTACGAAATTATAATGGAAGCATTTGATGGCAGTTTGGGTGATTTTGGGTGGGTATTTTGTATCTGTACTCTGTGTACCTCTTTGGAGACATTTTGACCTTTTTTCCAAATTTTTTTTTTTCAACTCCTTATGATTATGTTTAGCATTATAATGGAAGCATTTGATTGATGGCGGTTTGGGTGATTTGGGTTTAGTGCATCATGCGTACTCTGTACCTCTTTGGAGATGCATCATTTTGACCTTTTCCATTTTTTGCCAAGTTCTTATGATTATGTTTAGGGCATTCAATGGAAGCATTTGAGAAGTTTGGGTGATTTGGGTGGTATTTTACATCATGTGACCTCTTTGGAGAATACATCATTTTGTCCTTTTCGATTTTTTTTTCTTATGATTATGTTTAGGGCATTCAATGGAAGCATTTGGAGGAAGTTTGGGTGGTTTTGGTGGTATTTTTGCGTACATGTGTGTACCTCTTTGGAGAATCTGATCATTTTTGACATTTTATTTTGCCTCTTATGATTATGTTTAGGGCATTAAAGGAAGCATTTGATGGCGGTTTGGTGATTTTGGGTGGGTATTTTCGTACATACGTGTACCTCTTTGGAGTACAGATCATTTTTGATTTTCTATTTTTTTTTGATTTATTATGATTATGTTTAGGGAATTATAATGGATGCATTTGATGGGAGTTTGGATAGTTTTTTGGGTGGGTATCATATATTTTCTTACATATTTTTTGTATCTGTTTGGCGGGAAATCTAATGACCCAAATTTGAAACTCATGCTGAGAATGAAAGAGGCGTTATCTTGTGACTATGCACATCAAATTGGCTTATGTTGGAAGGCATACTTGGATGGCCAAACTCAAAGAAATTGAAATCAAAAGATTTTATGTGCAAAAGTGAAGAAGTCTCCGATCAAATAACAAAATTCAGTTGATACTGAGCTATGTCCGACCATGATTCTCTGTTGGGGGAAATTGGGCGATTAAATATCTGAAAGTCATAATCATTCTCTTTGGCGAGCCTCGACTACATCTTCTCCACCAGATGCATTAGCGATGAAGGCGTCGTGTTGAAGACAATATTGAAGCGGCATTCATTTATCTAAGCGAGGAAGTTGGTGTAGAATATCGGGTTCACCAAAGAGATGCTTTCAATTTTATTAAAGAGAAAAGATCGAGGATTGTGAATGGTGACGTGCATTAATCTGATTGTTTAAGGAAAGGCGGATGGGATGTTTGCATGGGATGTACAAGTTGATGAGTGGATTGCTTAGTAAGTTTTTTTTAGTAATGGCATGTCAGGATAGAATATGATTTTTTTGGGGATGTGATAATTTTTTGATACAATTATCGACTCAATAAATATAATCGTTTTGCCTCTTGTTGGAGTGAATCATCACGGCAAAATGTATTATTTAGTAGCCTTTTATTAGAGACAATTGAGTCATTTTCATGGCTATTCCAAACATTTCTTGGTTGATGAATGACACATCTTATAATATTCAGATCAAGATCAGTATGGCGAGCTATTGAAATTGTATTGCATACTCATCATAGGTTGTGCCAATGGCATATTTCAAAAGCTCCTTCAAGGTTCATTGCTTTAATAGTAATAAGATAGTACAAGGCTATTTTATAAATGCATGAGTAAGTGTGACTTAGAGGAAGAGTTAAGAGGCTTGTGCGATTAGAAGGAAATTTGCATGATCATGCTTGGTATCACGAGCTTTATAATATTAGATCCAAGTGATCCGCATTAAGGACTCATTCTATATGGGCATCTTGTCATAGCGTAGTGAGTCCATGACAATGTATGTCATGGAATATCTAAACCAACAAGTTGTCACGATTATTTCTTGGGGTTGGAAAAGGTATGGAGACATGGTATCGGAATGAACATGGCGAAGACTTGATGTACTCGATTGTTCTGTTGTTAAGAAGTCCAATTCTAAAACAAGCTATATTTTATCAAGAAAGGTTTACTATGTTTGAAGAGGAATTTTTGCATGGGTTGGCTGTCGATTAGAATCGGATCACCATGGGGTATTTGGTGAGAATCTTAGAGAATAAAATGCATCAAAACATGGATGTGCATTTCGATAGGACTACCTAGAAGTAACTTGTACTTGCAAAAAATTTGAAATGGGATTACTTTGTGCTGTATCGAGTTCTTAGTCGAAGATGTTGTCGCATTCGACAAGTATCTTCTCACGATGGTCTACGAGCAAAGAGGGATATTTACATTGATTGCATCTGAAAATTAAGATGTAGCAAAACACATGGAAATACTTACGGTATTATTTTGAATCACATAAGTCGATGCATATCAAATAAGCGTCGGCCGCAGGCAATAAGAGGCTATATGCTTGGATCCAAAACTATATGATGTCGACTCATAATAAATGGGAATTCTCCATCCGAAGCTTAAGAAGAAGAAGTTAACCACGGATAAGGAAAAGACATCTTAAAGATCCTTAAGCAACGTCAAGGGTGAACTCAAACTTAAGGGATATTGGAGAGATCCAAGAAAGCCAAGAGTAATTTTCACTTGCGTATTATTTTTTTGGTATTTTAAATATTCTTGTTAATCTTCAAACCCTTCTAACTTTTTTTTTAGAAACCACTACTCGATAGCATTCTTTGAGCGTGTTTCCTCAAGTTGCACCACCTTTCTTATGCCAAAGTGTTTTGAGTCATAAATAATACCACATCGATCTTTGTAAGAAAGTATCAAAATAATATTGTTCTCACTTTGGATTTTTTAGTCCCAAACAAAATGTAGCGTGGCGAACTCATTCTATATTCATTTTCTTTGGCCAATCTGTTGTCACCCATCATTGGAGGTTTCTGATTCTTTTCCATGTATTTAGACAAACATTATGTCGACACTATTTTCTTGGGTAGTATCCCACTCACTATGTCGATTGGCCATTTCCTTGGATGCTTCACAAAAGCACATTTATATCTTCCAAGTAATTTGATCTAAATAGAGAACAAAATTCAATAAGTTGGAGGAAAAAAAAGTTAAGAAGAACCAAATTTGAAAAGCGTTCTTACAATCGGGAAGAATGCTCTTATGGGTTGGTTTGGGCAATGAGTCATAAAATACCGGCCTTTAATTTATGCCCAACCAGTGTCAGTCTTGATTCTATGGCGGCGTAAGATTAACTTCGACCTCGACACCTTGTCATGATGATATCTTTGGATGAACATTTTTGCTTTCCATCTTTAGGCGACTGCATAACTCTGCGGAGAAAGAGAGCGATTACACATTATGCTTTCATCTAAACAAACAAGACGATCATATCAGAACATTCACGTGGGGTAACATACGATGCAAGCATGAAATGTACAAATATGGAACATCTGAGGGCGAGCGAGTACTTCTCGGTCAGTAAGGGAAGGCATCAATGTGTGCATCTGAGAGATATTGATCCGTCAGCAACTCATCGATCTGCCCTCGTGCAATAATGATATTCCCAGCCACGAATACTGTATCACCCCTACAAGTAATAAATATTTTAAAGTGATCTCAAGCGAATGTTATTTTATTATGAAGGACGATTGAGGCTTGACTTACTTGTCCTCGGCAGGAACCGGCGTGTCAATAAGATCGAGCATCGGCAGGCAAAATAGCTCACGGATGAGAACTCAACAACATGAAGTGCCTCGATGCACTGCAAAATTATGGATAGTGATGAAGAGCTACATTCACTATGAAAATGATCGGTCTCGAGATGATGCATACCTCCGTGATGCTCCTCCACCACGCGATGATGCGATCGTGGGTCATCGACTATTATTGGCTCATCTCTCGAACCTATAAAAAATTTAGTGATGACGAAACTTATGAATAAAGGATCGATCTCGAGATGATTCATACCTCCGTGATGCTCCTCCATCCACAATAATAGCGACTGTGGGTCATCTTTATTGCTCATCACGTGAACCTATAAAAAAATTTGTGGCTATTTTATTATCTCAAATTTAAAAGTAACTTAATACCTCTGCTTAGGCTCTGGAGTGGAGGCCACCCATCATCTTGCTCGAGACTTCACGTAAGTGTGTGTGAAAGAAGTATTTTCCTCTTTCTTATCTGCCAGACACACCACCATCAATCTTTGCCAATTCTGGTTTGAGCATTGTCATGTGTAGTGGTGGCCTCCACAGAACTCTATGATTCCATGTGGGCTTCCCTTGAGTATCCAACTCCATGATGGAAGCTCTGTGGTAGCCTCCACGAGCTTCCTCTGGTACCCTCCTCAGGTGTACGTGGTAGCCTCAGTGGGTACCCTCCATGAAGCTCGTGGTAGCCTGAAGAGTTTCCCCCAGAGAACCTCCCTGCATTTGGGGTGGTAGGACCATTGCACATGGAACATCCTCGATAGCAGCAACCCGTAAATCAAGCCCATCCATCCTCTCAGTTATTGTTGTATGGAAGATCTTTCTCTCGGTCCTTCAAACTGCAAATATCCTCTCCATGCAAAGTCTGTGGGGTAGTGAGGGTGGGCTAGAAACCTGGGGAGAATATCGAGGAGAGACATAAGGAGAGTCGGTGGGGCTTGATTGGACTTAAAAGCGGGACTACTGCTCACATGTGATTGTTGGCGGGGACACGATTGAAGGAGCCTTCGTCTTCCAATAAGTCCTCGAATGAAAGGCGTACACATGGAAAAAGGATAAAAATTTTGAAGACATACAACATAAATAAATACATTATTATGAACTAAGTGATATTATTATATATCACTGGCGTCTAACCGGTGAAAGCATTTTTTTGGAACTCTATTTTAGCCTATGACATACGCTGCGGGTTCGGATAATGGGCTTATGATGCTTATGTGCTCGGTAGCCCATATATACAATGAATATATATGATAAACTTCAAGACATTATATTTCATTGGAGATATAAAACATACCATCGGAAGAGTGACAAAACCACTCATACCTTTGCCTCTGGGTGCAATCTTTGATGCAATAACATCAAATTGGGAACAGAAAGTCCCAAATGGCATCACTTGATTTTCAATCTATCTATATCATCGTAAGCAATCAATTCGATGCCAGTAATTGTGATATACAAAAATAGATTTGATAGAAGAAAATGTATATACAAGACCTGGCATCTTTGCAGCAACGAGCCATCTATTCATTCTTGTAGTCCGTGGTGAATAGACGGCGATTTTCATACAACCTTCTCCCCTCTGTTTGGCATCCCATCATCAATGCAACTTCATCAGGTGAAAGGAATCTTGCCACCCGAAAGCTTGCTTTTCTATGTCCCAAGAGCGGGATCGATGTAATGGCCCGAGTCTTGCTTACAGATGAGTCTAATGAATTGATGGAGATGAAGCTCTTTAAAATGTCGGTGGCTTCATCGGTAAAGCGTCTTTGTAATATTATCGAACACATTTCTTACGATTGGTAGGCGCACCTCAGTTATCCTTTTCCGGACATGATAAACTTGAAAGAAATAGGTCAAAATGATGCACCCTCCAAATACAGATACATCTGCATCATGCTTTTCCTTCATACATAATCATAAAGTGGCAAAATAAAGGAAAAAAGGTCAAAATGATCACACCCTCAAGAGGTACATAGAGTCTGATACAAAATACCACCCAAATCATATCAAATGCTTCCTTCTGATGCTATACATAATCATAAAGTTGGCAAAATAAAAAAAAGGTCAAAATTGATCTGTACCCTCAAGAGGTAACCGTCTGAGATGCAAAATCACAGAAATCGCCATCAAATGCTTCCATTCTGATGATACATAATCATAAAGTTGGCAAAATAAAGTGAAAAAAAGGTCAAAATGATCATACCCTCAAAGAGGTACCGAATCTGAGATCACTAAAATACCAGCGCCATGCTTCATTATAATGCTAAATATAATCATAAGGAGTTGGCAAAAAAATTGGGAAAAAGAGTCAAAATGATCACCCTCCAAAGAATTGATTATAGATGCACTAAACCAAACCAAAAATGCTTCCATTATAATGCTCACATAATCATCAAGTTGGCAAAAAAAATTGCAAAAAGGTCAAAATAGTCGTACCCTCAAAGAGGTACAGTCTGGATGCAAATACCACCGAAATCATCAAACAATCTCAAATGCTTCCTGATGCAAATATAATCATAAAGTGGCAAATAAAGCGAAAAAAAAAATTCAAAAAGAGTACCTCGAGTATAGATGCAAATCATCCAAAATCACCCAAATCAAATGCTTCCATTTTGCAATGCCCAACATAATCATAAGAAGTTGGCAATAAACGGAAAAAAACTATCAAAATGTGCACCCTCAAAGTGGTATTGTACATATGCAAAATACCCACCCAAAATCCATCAAACAATCTCAAATGCTTCCTTTTGCAATGTAAACATAATCATAAGTAGTTGGCAAAATAAAGGAAAAAAAAAAAATGGTATGTACCCTCAAAGAGGTACACTGAGATACACTAAACGAAATCATCAAACTTCCTCCAAATGCTTCCATTATAATTCCTAAATATAATCATAACAAATTGGCAAAAAAAAACTAAAAAAGTCAAAATGATCAGTACCCTCAAAGAGGTACCACAGTCTGGTCACAAAATCCAAAAATCACCAAAGCGATCAAATGCTTTTGCGATACATAATCATAAGAAGTTGGCAAAATCTGGAAAAAAGGTCAAAATGTGATCAAAAGGTACCAGTCTGAGATACAAAATACCACCCAAAATCCATTCAAACAATCAAATGCTTCCTTTGCAATGCCAAACATAATCATAAAGTTGGCAAATAAATGGAAAATCAAAATGGTCGTACCCTCAAAGTACAGTCTGATGCACACCAAACCATCCAAATCAAATGCTTCCATTATAATTCCAAACATAATCATAATAAATTGGCAAAAAAAATTGTCAAAATGATCAACCCTCCAAAGATAGAGTGATACAAAATACCCACCCAAAATCCAAGCCATCAAATGCTTCCTTTGGAATGCCTAAACATAATCATAAGAATTTGACAAAATAAAGCGGAAAAAACTAAAATGATCATGCCTCGAGGTACCAAAATGCACTAAAATAACCACTCCAAATGCTTCCATTCTCTATCAAGTTGGCAGTTGAAAAAAGGTCAAAATGATCTGTACCCTCAAAGAACACGAGATGCATAAATATCACCCGAAACCATGCGCCATCAAATGCTTATTGCAATCCTACATAATCATAAAAGTTGGCAAAATAAAGCGGAAAAAGGTCAAAATGATCTGTACCCTCAAAGGTACCGAGTCTGGTCTAAATACCACCGAATGTATCAAACAATCTCAAATGCTTCCATTCATGCAAACATAATCATAAGGGCGTTGACAAAATGAAAAAAATATCAAAATGATGTACCTTCCAAAGAGTATTACAAATCTGGTAAACCATCCAAACTACCATCAAATTATTTGAATATAATGAACATAATCTCAAGAAAAAAGCTAAGAGTAAGAGCCTAAAAGTTATGTACCCTCTAGAGGAGTAGAGAATACATATACAAAATAACATATAAAAAAATGATCTTTCACTGACGGTGAGAAGAGCGAGTAAACCCTAAATTCATTCAAGTTAGAATGCATGTAAATACCTCATGTAGTCACCTATAATACCTCAATTTATGATTTGCTATATATAACGCGACGTCCGGGTCGCGTCGAGGCGGGAACTAAGGCGAGAAAAATCCTTCGAAAGAAAGCCCTAAAGCGTCACTTACGTGATGAGGAATGTCGAGCGTCGGTAATGTTTCGTTCTTCTTCTCCGCGAGGGGGCGGGGAAAATGTATTCACAGCCGTCAGTTAATCGCCATCGGACGTTCTGGGGTCGCGGGAAATGTCTTTATAGCGTAGTCCGTTATCTTCTTTAGTTAATCGCTAAACGGGAAAAAAAACTGGGACACATATCATCCGTGGATTGGAGTCCACACGTAAAGCTACGTGAGGACTCCGGACGTAATATTTTATCCTGAGCTAGGCCTCCATCAACTCAAGTGGGGAGTTGATATTCTGAAAAATCTTATGCAATCTATCTATTTTGCATATTTATAATTTAAATTTTTTCTTTTACGTGTATCTGTGTATATCATATTCATCATATTACCCCCATCAATGATTAACTTATACCCTTTTATCAATATACATGATTCACTTGATAAATATATTTCTCATTCTCTAATCCTCTTCTATAAATAACTAATTTCATAATCAATTTAATATATCTATAATAGCTTCATTTATAACTTATAGTGATAAAGTAATCTTATTTTGCTTAGCCTTAATTATGTCACATTATTAACCTCGTAAACAAATTTGTTAATTTCTCCTTGTCCCATCATCAAATTAAAACTCTAATTGTATTCTTAAGTACGATGAACATTAATATAATTCAAAGCCATTCATTCCTCAAGTGTCTCATTAACAAAGTTCACAGGCCAACCAATATCTTTATTAAATAATTGTGGGCTCCAAAAATTCATCACCGACCTCTTGACAATTTTATTGAATTGATTGAAGAGAGTATGATTTGAAGTGTCGGTGTAATTTTCAGAAGACAGGTGGAATAGTAGATAAGACACTACCAAGAGATTTCGCCCTCGTTTGGTGAGGACTTTAGATGCAGTTCGGGTTTCTATAAGTGTAAGCCTCACATAGTTAATTACCCTCAGTAGAGTGAGAGAATTTTGATTAAGAGTACATTCATTAGAATGAATCGTAGCATATAGTAAAACATATGAGTTTAGAAATTTAAGATATGAAATTCATCATTTTAGCAAGCCAGGATGGTTGGGGGGGAATGATGATGTGCTTGCTAGATCCCCAGTTCATTATCTGACTGTCATGTCTGTTGGTTAGAGGAGATAATTCAACCGACGAGAATGATCCTCATGAACACATGGGTTACATCGTCAAGAAATCCTTATAGACCAGGTGTGTTTGTCAAGGAGACTTAAGTCTACTACAGAGGGTTGTTTTCTATCAGTATACCCATGATTCATAACTCAAAAGAGCCATTGGGGGCATACTATGTTGTGATCTAATTAATGGAGCCAAACCACCCAATCAGACTCTAAATTAATCGCTTCATCATGAGCTTCTTGGCCAAAACGCGACAGGGCACATGCGTCTTTCTTGTGAAGATTGATTGAGTGTGAACATAGTAGAACACTTGATTTAATTGCTCTTTGAGGTAGAGTTTTCTTAATTTATCACCCAGAATAAGTTGGAAGGTGGATAGATTGAGTTTGATTTTAAATTTTTAATGATAGAATTTAATTTAAATAGTTTTATATTGCTATTTAATTTGATTTGAAAAATTGATTAATTTGAATATATTTAGGGGTTTTAGATCTCAACAATTTCTATTTAGGCTAACGAGTGGATCTACTATCACCTGATAATCAATTTCTCAGATATTTCACTGATTTGAAACTCTTATTATAAGTTTTTAGGTTTTGTTAACTCGGACATCTAAGACTAAAGCGGGGAAGCAAGACATCCTGGACACTTGAATTTAAGCAATTAGCATAGTGTCGGGGCCTATATGGGTGTATAGTAATTTTAGGTAATTTTATGTTTGAATTATGAGATTGATTTTGTATTTTCATTTTTTATTCCAATTTAGCCTACAACTGCCTTTTTAGACATTAAAATTTACACTTGAAATCTCTGTGTCCGAGCACATGCAGGTATTTATAGTTTAACTAATTCCATCTAATTAATAAAATCATTGATTTTAAAAATTATAATTAAGATGAAATTCCTTAATTTTAGTTGAAGGAAGCCTATGATTTTTTTGTAGAATTGGATTTAGTATTATCTTCTATCACTTGTGTACAAAAGAGTTGCATATCGGTATGTTGTAAATTGATAATATCTTATTGATTTTAGATTATTTAGTATATTCTAATTTGCTTCATTTTTTAGACATTAAAATTTTGACTTGAAATCTCTTGCACATGCAGATATTTATGCTTATTTAATTTCATCTAATTAATGAAATCATTAATTTTGAAAATTATAATTGATAAAATTCATTGATTTTGGTTAAGGAATCCCATGATTTTATAGATTTTGATTTAGTATCGTCTTACATCTTTAAAGAGTTATTAGAAGAAGACATTTGAAGCTATATATTTAAGGATAATTTAATTTGTTATTTTAAGAATTACTTCAAGTAATTTATTTTTCTTTTCTTTTGAAATTTACTCATTCATTCTAATTTCTATAAATAAGAATAAATTTCATTCTATTCCATTTGTTTGAATTTAACATTTGAAATTTATAAAATTTAGTGGGCTTTACTTTGCTTTACTTTTAAATGCTTTTCACCTTCATTTTTTATTTTGTTTTACTTTATGTTTGTCATATGTCATTTTACTTTTCCCCTTTTTTTATTTAGCTTTTAGTTTAAAATTCTAGTTTTCTTACTTAAGTTCAAGTCATTCATTTTTCTCCATTTTTTTTAAGTCAAAGATTTGACATAATTTTAGCACCTCGTCATCCCCATATGGGTTGCATTGTTTGATCTGCAGCTCTCTTGGCGTGTGAATTATGACATTTTTTTTTCTCGTCAGCCCTCTTGAGCGAGGTCTTTAGACGAAAAGAATACATGATGCAATATATATTCATTTCCTTTTTTTAAGTCTAGAAATTAAATGAAATTTTGATTTTAAGGGAGACATCTAACAGTGTTGTCTTACTCTTGCTGCAACGAGAATGCGTGTCTTTGACACCCGCTATTTTTTCATCTCATCATGCTCTTGAGCAACGAGGTCTTTAAACACAAAGAAATATAAAGCATGTATATATATTTTCATTCACACATCACACATGTTTTATTGCAATGCTCGACAAAGGAATGATTGGATCATTGAATGTAGGTAAGGAGTCTGAGCTAGAAGAAGAAGAATTCATCTCTTAACGATGTTCTTCCCCCATTTACGACGAAGCGAAAACTGGATGGCTAAAGCGAGAAGTGTTTGGCCGAAAATCGAAAGAAGAATTCGCCTATTAACGATTTTCCCGATTCTGAGCGAAGTTGGAAGAAAGTGAGAATCGAAGGAAATCAGATTCTCGTGATGTTCTTCCTACGGCTGAAGCAAAATGGATGTGTTATGCGGAATGTGTCAAAAATAAGAATTCACCTCGATAATATTCTTCCCTATTCAGGAGAAGCGAAAAGTGGAAGGGGAATGAAAAAAAAAGGTTCTGGAATTTGGCAGTTTCAGTAAGAAGGTTGTGGGAAAATTCAGACATTTCTTGATCGACCTGAAAAGCAGAGGATTAATGGGTGGTCGTGAGTAGAAAGGATTGCAGATGAGGATTGGGTGTCTACCGGATGAAGATGAATCAGTCGGAAGGGATTATTGGTCATGAGAGATGGGCCATGAGGTGATGGGCCAGGCGTCTGGGAGAGGGGGCCAGTCACAGGTGAGTCAGTGAATGGAAGCCAGGCGGGTGTGGAGGGCGGTTCTGGCAGATTCGCTTGGATTACACAGAGACGATTTTGAGTTTGTGGGTCGAGCAAGCGATCGACTTGCTTGCGTGGAGGTCATAACAGGCGAGCTTGGCGCCTTAGGAGGAGATGAGAGAGGAGATGCCAAATTACAAGAAAACATGAATGAGGAAGAGAGGAGGAAGAAATGGGTAGGAAAAATGGGAGAATAATGGGGAGGGAAGTTTTTTCTTTTTTAATTTAAGAAAATCGAAAATAGGGGAGCGGTTGAGCATGAGGGTAATTTAGGGATTTTAATTAAATTTTAAATTGATTAAATATTTTAATGTTGATTTTGATATAGCAAATACATATATATATATATATATATATATATATATATATATATATTTCCATGTTTTGAAATATGATATAGTCCGTTTAGATGGAGGTTTAGTTCAAGTGATCAAATTGAGTCAATTTCAAAATATGGATCGCGCTTTTGGCCGCCGATTTTGTGAGACTCATCCTGAGAATAGTCTTACTTGATAGATTTGATATTTTGAAGCTAACTGATCAATTTATGAATGGAGGTCATTTGATTTCGCCTCTTGACCCGATATGCATGCGTGTTGATAGCTTGATGGTTGATCATCAAGTTGTATATTTATATCACTTGATTTCAATATTGAGCATGGAGTCCTTCGTTGATGGTCATTTTGTTGATTTTGGTGACGTGCATTTTTCGATATAATTATTTCAAATCATCGATTTGCGACTCATCGAATTAATGAAACGTCTCATTTGATTTTCAATATTTTGAAGCCAATGACATGATCAATTTATGAGCGGAGTCATTTGATTCGTCGGTGCCTCGATTTTGATATGCATGCAGTGTTGGCTTTCGGCGCGATTAGTTGATCATTAAGTTGCATATTTATATCGACCAAATTTTGACATTCATGTGATGGTGAAGATTCATCGTCGGAGGTCATTTGAGTTGATTTTGACATCCTGTGCATTTCAATTTTTCCAAATCACTCGACATTTTGAGACTATCAAATTGTGAGATGGTCTCATTTGATTGTTTTCAATGTTTTGAAAGGCATGATCAATTTTATGAATGATGTTTGGACATCATAGCGACTCACAATATGCGTCGACATTGATAGCTCGGCGCTTAATCAGATCTCGTTAGATTTTTTTGCAATATTTATATTTTGATCAATTTTGATGTTAAACATGGCGGTGAGTCCGTTCGATCGAGGTTGTTTTGACCATTTTGGTGACGTCGGTGCATTTTGGCCTCAATTTTCCCATTGTCACCTCAGTCCTTGAATTGATTTGTGGGCTTGACTTGACTTATGACACATATGTAAACAATGAACAAATATGATTTTATTGGAGCGAGTCACGTTTGTTGAAAATGGTTGACCTTTTGGGGAACTTGGATCATTTCGCTTGAATAACTACAAAGCTTTGATAGATTTGTCATTTGTATGTCATTGACATGCTAAATGAATTGTGATTTCGAATTGACTTATTGATAGATAAGAGTTCTTATACCATATACTACACTTTAATGGCTTTTCTTGAAGATCTCTTTCTTTTATGTCATTGCAGATTTGAGTTTCTCAACCCTAGTTTCATGCTTGTGGGTTTGATGGAGGAATTGGTTTATTTATTTTGATGAAGGATTTGCTGGGGAATTGGTTTATTAGTGCTTGGTTTGAAATTCCTTGTCTAGCTTTTGCTTGAGACTTGATGAATGACATTTGTCCATATTGACTTGTGAAGTGTATGTATGCCATGAACCAGTGCTTTGCTTTGATTGATTCATTGAAGGATATCTGAGATGACTTGGCTTATATAGGTCAATGTTGAGTTATTAATCTAGCAACATGTGCTTTACAGCGAATAACCACAAAATTCTTTTAGTTGACCATCGACTTTGTATGAACTATGAATTGCTTCCTCGGTCCCCTTTTCTGCTTTGACGGACTTGATGAGATAGGCTTTGATTTGTGCTTGAGTCGGATCATTTGAGAATAGATTGATATCACCTACGGGTAATATATAGATTGATTTGAGGTAGCCTGAGCATTCTCGGCTTGCCTTGATCTATCGATCAAGTAGAGATCTCTTGGATCTTGCTTGTAATCACTAAGTGGATCCGGTTTGAGATTGAGCATATCATTGGGACGAGCGGGGGCTCTTTCACTTCTGACCTTTTCTTGCGGCTTGTTGAGTGAGGAGGCGTCACAACTCACATATTTGGGCTTGTTGAGTTTGACCTTTAGAACTACTCAGTCTTGGTTAGTTGGTGGTTTTATGTCAGAAAGAGCTCTTTCACGCCTTTTCTTGCGGCTTGTTGAGTGAGGAAGCGTAACAACTTCACCATTTAGGGCTTGATTCACTTAGGAAATCATTTTTGATCTAATTGGCTTGAAAAATTTGATTTTCATTCATAAAAGAAAATTGTCCAAGAAAACATATAATTAATATGATAAAATATAGATTTTGCGTCAATGTCCTTCAAAATATTGAGGATCTCATCTTATGGCATGATGTCAACTCAAATAAACTTAATATAAACTAAAAAATACCCTATCTTGTGGGAATTCTAAAGTACATTTAGGAGAATTTTTAAGATGAAAATATATAAATACATCATATTTGAATTGATATACTCTAAAGGAGATTTTAACATACAACATTGATTTCATCTGTATATAAATCTAGAAATGCCCCTTGTGTAATAGGGGAATTTTCACAGAAAAGTTTTTCATCTAGAGTATGTTTATTTAAGGATCTCGGCATGAAGCACGATGTCAACCTAAATAGATATACTAAAAAAATGCCTCCTGTCTTGCGGAGATTTCTATTGTACCGAGAATGTGTCAAGTATACTTTTTTTAAGTATCGACCATTAATTGGCGTTGGTCTTTCACCCTTTAGGTTGATGAGTTGGTATGCCCTTGATACACTTTTTTAATGACAAAGGGGTCTAGGCTCAAATTTTCACCAAATTTTTTGATTTGGGATAATTGGTCTTCTCACAGACCAATTCTCCTTTTGGAATGTTGAGCGCATGTATGGTCAAAGCCACGGACATCTTTTTCGATAGACTTTGATTTTGATGAGCTTGTAATTTAACTTCATCACGCACGTCGAGTTCCTCAATTCTCAGACGGGCATTTTGATCTTCAATTAGTATTGGATGGCTACTTTGAAGTGAAGGTAACTCAACTTTGAGCGGAAGAAGCTGCTTGATTCCAAATACCAATGAATAGGGTGGCTTTAATTGGGTGTCTTGTAGGTAGTTGATGCCCTGCCTCTACTAGCTTGGTATGTCATTCTCTTTATTTTTAGTGAGAATCTTCTTGAGCTTGACTAATGTCTTGTTGAAGGCCTTGCCAAACCATTTGCTCTTGGATTGTATATTGAAGAGTATCTCCAATCAATTTTGTGTCGATGAATCTATAAATCTTTGCACTTTTAAAAGTTGTGCCATTATCAAAATTATTGCACACTCCATATCTATAGGCCACATTATGCGTGAAGAAGTTGATCACTTGATTAGCAGTAACTTCTTTAAATGGGTAGCCTCACACTTAGAGAAATAGTCATATTTCTTAGGATGAAGCGATGTCTGGCGATGGTGGATCAATTGGTCCAATTATATGTACCCCAACATTGAATGGTCGGGATGCTATTGTTGGGTGTAATGGATTTGGAGGTTGATGGATGAGATTTTCTTGACACTCATGACACTTCTTAGCATGATTAATACGTCTCACCATAGATGGCCAATAATAACCCATCCTTTTGATCTTTCGCCATCTTGGGACTGGATGCATTACAAAGTCCTTCATGAACTTCAACCATCACTTCGCTAGCTTCATCTACATCTAGGCATCATAGCCACATTTGTTTAAAGGATCTACGATACAAAGTATTGTTGACGAAAGCATAGCATAGCATTCTCTTTTTTATTTGAGCTGCTAGCGATTTATTGTTTGATAATTTGTCTTCTTTAAAGTAGTCAATGAAGGGTTGCCTCCAATCACGTGACTCTTCTACAACAAAGGCTTCACACTACTTTTCTGAGGCAATGTCATTCTTAGCTCTTCTTGGTACAACTTCTTGTTGATTTTGGGAGTATGAGGAGCAGGAGTGCATCCTGGGTCGATTTGGTAACCTACCTACATTGATACTTTTGCTCTAGACTCATCAGTAAATATGCGATCATGACATAATCACCATTCATACTTGTCATTTCTTAGCTAATTTTGCCAAGCAATCGGCTTTCTTTCTGGATCGAGACTTCGAGTTAGTGTGATATTTGGTATACTTCATAAGCTCAAGAACTTGTGATAGAAAGCTAACTCAAGCTTGTTTAATTCTATAGATGCCAAGTACTTGATTTATAATAAGGAGAATCAAAAATATGCAAGTTTTGAATACTATGAAAATAGCTTCTTCGACACCGCCATTAATGCTTCATATTGACTTCATTATTGGTTCTTGGCTTGATCCATATTATCCCTCCTTACGGTGTTATGAAGATGATGATTCTTGCTCTTGCTCTTGGAAATTTAGATGTTGGACTTGTTTGATCGATGAGGCTCCATCAAAGTACATTTTTGTGATTTTCTCTTTCATGAATGAGCATAATTTGCTCATTAGGAAATCATCATTAAGAGAAGAGTCCACAGGATGGGATGTGTAATAAGAAAATTTCTAAGACTTGTCCCTTCACTTTTTCACGACATATGTGATATCAAATTGTAAAAAAATATCACCATCTTGCGACACAATGCTTGGTCTTGTCATCAAGTACTTAATGGATCGATCCTTGAGATGAGGGTAATCTTGTGAGATAACATATAATGATAAGCTTTTGGACAAAGATCAATGCTATGCTTCTCTATCGGAGAGTATCTCATTTATGCTCCAATTCGAATATAATAAAGAGCATTCTCTTTGCTTTCTTCATTGTGTTGTGCCAATAATGCTCCAAGGGACTCTTCTAATGTATGTGTATAGAATGAGGGCTTCCAAGAATAGGCTGCAGGATTGGTGGACTTAACATGTAGGTTTTAATGCTATTGAAGGCTTCTTGGAACTCCTTATCCCATTTGAATGGAGCATCCTTCTTCATTAAGCTTGCAAATGGTTGACCGCGTCTTGATAAGTTTGATATAAATCGACGGATGAATGCGAGTTGTCCTTGTAAAGAATGGCGGCAAACTCTTCTTGGGAATCTCCATAATTGCCTTGATTTTAGCGATCAATTTCAATACCTCTATGACATAATGTACCCAGAATTTTTTGGATACCGAATGCACATTTTAGAGGATTCATCTTGAGATCATATTTTTTGATTCTCGCTAGTATAGTTCTCAAGTCTTTGAAGTGATTTTCATGATTTAAACTTTTTACCACTAGATTATCGACATAACATTCCACAATTTGATGAATCAACTCATCAAAAATACGTGTCATGACTCTTTGGTATGTAGCTCCAGTATTTTCAAGCCAAAGGGCATGCCCGTGTAGCAATAGATGCCAATAGGTGTTATGAATGATGTATATTTTCATCTTGGTGCCATTTTGATTTGGTTGTATCCGATCCATCCATGAATGAGAATATATCATAGTTGGAAGTGTTGTCCACTAATAGTTCGATATTGAAGCGAAAGTCATCTTTTGGGCATGACTTATTTAGGTCCAAGTGGAGAGGATTTGGCCATTCTTCTTTCTAACGGGAATGTTGGCTATCCAATCTCATACTTCTCCTCCGGATGAAGCCTACTTTGATGTTTCTTAGTTTACAATTACCTATTCTTCAATCTCAATCTCATTTCAGAGCTTGCTTAATAGGTGTTGCATCTTTTTAATAGCTAGTTTGTGACTGTACATCAGGATAAGCGGCATTTTTAGAATATGTCAGAAAATCAATCCACGAATTCACAAAGTAGCATTTTAGCTCTTCAACTTTCTCATCGTGAGAGAAGCGAAAGTTGGGGGATCATCTCGACTCTAGGTTGACTTTTTTTCATCCATAGTAGCTATTTGTCCACCATCTTCAAGTTCTTCAGGTGTGGGCTTGGCTTCTACTTCATCATCATTTTTAAGAAGAATTTTACATGAATCATCTTCTTCATCACTATCGATCTCAACTATTTATAACTACTATTGATGAGATTTGTGGATGAACCCAAGACCTTTAGTGATAAACTTATCACTTCTTTATGATGCTTGAGGACTTCTTTGGCTCCACATCTTGTTAAAGATTTGAGTCATATGTTTAGTAGTTCATATGAATTCCAAGCTTATGCATCATTCTTCATAATTTTTGGATAGTATATTGGTATTCTTGTTGGTACTATCTCATCGAATTTTTTATGTTGGCAGCTCAAAATCTTGAGGCTAAGACTCTTGATTTGTAAAATAGAGTTCTTTCGCCACTCTCTCAGATGGACATAGAATGTTATCAATTCTTCAATATTATGAACCTCAGGTGGGTGATTTCTTTGAAGCTGAGGATGGGTATAATTTTGAGTGAGTCATTTGACTAAGTGAGCTATCCTCCTTGATGCACCTCTATTTCATAAGTAGAAATCATAAATCAAATCATCACTTATTTCATACTCTACTTTCTTGAGCTTATAAGTTCCTTAGGTTTGACAGAATATCTTCTTCTTCTGTCACTTCCCAAATGAGTAATTAATTTTTTTGATTTAGGTGCAGAATCAAGTGCTTTAGAGAGAGTCAGCATTACCTTCTTTCTTCCTCCTTGCTTCTGCTCTTTCACTTTATGAAATTATTTTTAGTTCCTGAAGTGGATGTTACTCAAGAGGCTCTGTGGCTTAGGCTCTTTGAGGATGAAATATTTTGCATCTTCATAGATCTTTGCTTCATTGGAGAATGGTTGTAGGTTACAGAATTCAATTCTTCTTCTTTCAGATACTTCATACATTGATGCATAGTTGATGGGACCATGCCATACTCATGTAGCCACGCCAAGAGCTCTAAATGATGTATCGGCATCGATTACATGAAACTTGGCTTCCGTATATAAATCCTTCTTGAGCGGAGAATAAAAGAACCCAGTTTTACCTTTTCATTGAAATCATGAACCATCAACTTATCTCTCCCAAGATGTTGGATATCGGTGATAATCCTCTTAACCTTTAGACTCATAAGATTGATAGAAGAACCGGATCAATCAATATTGGTGATCGAGATGCCATCACTCTCTATAACATATAGAGGGCGGTTGTGATTGATCCAACATAAGATCTTCTTCAAAAAATGATTCTTGGGAGATCTTGAGTTTGCAATGCTTTAGTCATGCATTTTTTTAGCAAAGTAAGCTTCATAACTCTCGAGATCTTTGAGAGCTTGTATCAAAGTTTCTCGGAGGTCTTTTGACATCAAAAGAGCCTCGTACACACTTAGTTATGCAGGGATCTTTCTCAGATGTGATAGAATATTATAATCTATCTTCTCGCTTGATTTAGGCTTTATCCTAGGATTTTTAGGAATGATATCCTTGTTGACTTCAATTTGTTTGCCTTTATCTTTATTTGCATTTCTCTTTTTTGATGAAAGTGGTAGGACTTTACCGCTTCTCAACTGAACTTGAATCACCTTATCTTGCTCAGATTCTTGAAGAGAGTTTCTTCAAATTCCTTCTTATTGGAAGATTGGCCAAAAGGGTTAGACTCATTTTTCAACATCATATGTTTCATATGATGATATGGATGAGTCGACTCTTCATATAAACTTCATTATTATTATCTTATTGAGTCATTAAAAAACAAAATTTCATTAGCTCCTCGGGGCTCTTCTTGCTTTCTTGATAAAATTTTGGAGTTTGGTCAAGTTTCGACTTTGTCATTTGAGTAGCGATGTTGAGAAAAATCGACATCAATGATTCATGTCTCTGGACAAGATTCACCATTATCTTCTTCATCGATTCACAATGTAAAGTTTAGGCATGAAGTCACAAGCTAAATGGTTCTTCGGTGGTGATACTCTCTAGATTGTTAATGATCTTTTGAGTTGTAGTTCTCTTCTTGATCTTCTTTTCTTAGCCGCTTCTTTGATTTATGAGGCTTGCATTTAGTAGACTATTTCTCATCTTTGTGAGTAGCCTTATCAATGCATTGAAGCCCAAATACTTGGTTTAGGCATCTCTCTTAAGTCAATATAGGTTCAAGTGGTGATTTCCACTTAACACTAGGACATTTTTTACTTACATTTTCATCTTTTTGGAGACTATTTTTTCATTCTTGATCACAGATTTCTCCTTGTTTGTCTTTGTTGGATGATACTGAAGAGGAATCATCATTGTAGACTCTCTTTTTGGGTTGACTAGAACTTGTCGGATAGTGTAAATTCACCTCGATACTTCCTTTCTAGCCAATCTTTGAAGACATAACAATCTTGATAGGGGTGGTGATCATTCGATGATAGGGATAGTAATTTGGATTGACTTGATCACTTCTTAGCCTTTTGATTTGGTAGTTGTAGCCGCTACTTTAAAATAATTTAGCCACTTATCCCTTCTAAAGGAATATTCTTTATTCATCTTTTCCTTAAGAGATGGCATTCGCTCATCATCTCTTGTTGCTTATTTTGGATCCCCACCACTTGGAAAAGTGAGGTTTGTCATTACCTCTAATACCAATTTTGGTATGGATTAGAATAAGCTTTTTTACCCTTATCATCATTGACATTGCTTTCCTTTACATTGTATATCACCGCTTTTCACCATTTGAGCTATAGAAGCGGCATGAATTTCATTTCTTCTTGAGTCTAAGGTTTGTTTCTCTTTGCTTTATCTACATAGACTTGGACTTAGGATTCAACTTTTGAATTTAGCCACACTATCGAACAAGTCACGGAATGTTGCAATCGATCATGCATAGAAATGGTGTCATTTTATCATCCATATTGCCCATTAATTAATTGCATGTTCTTCTTTTCAATGTTGCTCACTTCATACTTAGGTTGTGTGACTTATGAATTTTGTCATCACTCATCTTTCCTCCTTTTTAAAGGCAATTCAGTGATTGATTTTCGGTTTTTTGTCTTCACAAATATGGTTTCTAATTCAACAAATATTTTAACGAATCATTTGGCAATTATTCATAATTCAGCGGTTGAGGACTAACGAATTGATGGCGGTGCATCGTTCCCTCACGTGTTACCACAAGTAGCCTTAAATTGGGGATGTTGCTTTGGATTACCAAGCCGAAAGTATTAACCTTTGGGTAACCTTGTCGGTTGATCATATTAGGGTAAAGGCGACCACTTACTTTTTCTCGAGGCTATGGCGCCTTTATCTTTTCATTGATTATCATTTCTAGCGAATGTTATTCGTTCCGGTGTAGCTGATTTTGAATTGTCGGTGAGAGGTGTGGGTTAACTTCATTTCTCGCTTCATGCATAGTATACTTAGAGCTTGAGGTACCACTGGTGGTGGTATAGAAGTTGTATTATTATTTTGTTGATTAGCGGACAAAAGCAGTTTGATGATATTCTTTACGCAACATCTCCATCATGATGTTCATTTGTACCATCATATCATTCATTTTGGTACCAAGTTATGCAATCTCTTTATCTTTGACCTCCATTTGTGCATTTCTCTTGCTCTCTAGCTAGCATCATGGCGTCAATTAAAGCTCTTCCTCTTCTTATTTCTTGTTGTTGTTTGCTCCTTGCTCATTTTAGGGAAGAACTTGTCCTTCTCCTTGTGCATTTGTAGAGCATTTTATTGGGGCTATCTGGCTTGATTATAAAAGCATGTACCAGTGATCATTTCTGGTTCAACCATATATAGCTTGACACCCATGATCTCTTTCTCATTGGTCTTCTTCTTCTTCATCTTCAAGAGATCGAAGATCCATCCTCTATTTGCTTACGTGAAGACTCTTCTTCATAAGCATCAAATTAGTTCATATTCTGAGATGTTGCTGATGGTTGGGAGTTCATCTATCTCGACCATATAGACAACTTCCACTTCCATAGAATCTTCTTCATTATTTTCTTCTTGCACATGAATTTTGATCGATTTTTTCGGTGGATCTACGGTTCAATGATGCGGAACAAACCACTTCTTCTATTAAGGACCGATCAAAGTCAACCTTCTCTTGTAGGGTGAAAGCGGTGATGGGATCCCAGAGGATTCTCAGGTGTCGACCATCATATCTTTCATCATTGATATCCTTTCTTTTGGGTATCCACTTTTGATGAGTTGATTTTGGTGGATTTGAGTATATATATAGATGTCACACACCTCTTATTACTCAAAGTTTCATTATGGGGCTTGGCCTCCATATTTGCTTATCCTTTTTGGGACCTTTGACGGGATTCTTGGACAGGTCCAAGTGTGTCTCGATGCTCACCATGTGAAGCGTCTTGGGCTCGATGGCGGTTACGAAAGATGACAACTTTCTTGGTGGAGCGGTATTTTTCCATCACCATACCTCGAAATCTTCTTTTCATTAGGCCTCTATCTTGGCTACTTTGAGAACTTTATGTATCTGGCATATATTTTTGTCTCCTCTGGTGGTGGAGCTTGGCGTGGTTGGTTCAGAAGGGTATTTTATTTGTAGAGCTATTCCTCTTTACTTACTTTAGGTTGTCAAAGTTGTTGTGGTAGATACTTGCTTACAGCGGCGATATAAGCTTGTTCGATGAGCCCTCATTTCGGTTCTCTCCTTCTTCTCTTTCTAGTTAATTTGCCTTCATGAAGCTTCATGATCATGCTTCCAGTACAAAGGTTCAATCATCGGTATACTGAGGAATTAAAGACAGTTTTTTCAGCGATTTTTTTTTCATCACGGGGCTTGATTGACTAGCCTTTTGAAAGCGAAGTTCTCTGTGGGAGAACTCCTTGGCATGGTTGTTGCTGGTTGGCGCGCACTTAGCTGGAGCTTGATAACTTGAGGCCTTGGCCCGGATTGATACCACAGTGGAGTTATATTTACGATAGGTGGGAAATTCAAGCTACCAAATTGAATGGTAGCCGACATCTTGTGTTGATGGCATTGTTTGCGGATGTTAGCACCATGACTGGTTGAGCGATGAAAGAGTGCTTTAGATCCATTTCTACAAAAGTGAAAGATGGGGATTATTAGTGTAATTATTATTTCACCTCATACTTTCAAGATGTAGAGGTTTATAAAACAAGTATGATGTAATAAATATATACTCTGGAATGATTCATTTATATAGCCTCATATTATTTATTACACACTTAAATCACCATTTTTTATTTTATTTGAATTTTTTAAAAATTTTTTTACTATATATGTATTTAAGATGGAAAAGAATCTATGTCCAAATCTGTGGACTCACGAGAAAATCTTTAGATCGACAATTT
>JAKCPB010001561.1:0-84192 GCA_021442155.1 Cymbidium sinense | reverse complement strand
CTGTGAATGTTAGATAATGATATATTGTGAATTTTCTTACATATATTAATGCCTCATCAATCATATGCAAATAATGATGAAACATTGCTAATAGATTATCAGAAACTTCATCCGATTAAATGCTTAAAGTATTTGAATTACATATTTTCAAAATTAATTTCAAGGTCATCAAAATTATATTTTTAGTAAAATTATAATTTAAATGAATATTTTAATTAGAGAAATGCAATATTTTCTTGATACAAATGAACTTAAAAGTATAATTAATAATTTTATAGTATCATTTGAGAGATCAAATAATTTAAATTTTATGTGCTTATAATCAAAATTATCTTATTAACAAGAGGAATTAAGATGCCCAAAAAATATAATATATTAAGAAGAATTAGAATAGAAATGATCAAAATGTCTCTTTCCAACAATCTATAAACACAGAAGTTCTATATATTTGAGAAGGTTGGGAGGTTGACATAATAAATTATTCAAAGAAGAGAATCTAGAATTTTTCTTACAAATTTTAGAAGCTTATTATTGCTGCAAAGTTGATGGCCATTATTGACATTTGGGTCGACGCCTGCCATTGATTTTAATTCTAATGCTCGTCATAACCAGTATTGATAATGCTTGCTATTGCTAATTATGGAGGCATATGTTATCGACACCATCACTTAGAATAGCCATCAGAAGTAAAGCCCAGATGATTTCAACATTAATATTGTCACATATTATCATCGATTAAGTGTATGAGACGATGCAAGTCATCAATAACAATACTAATATTTGCTATCACTAATACTATTGATGTTTCTTACTGCAAACAAGACTAACGTGCTCTAACAACACCGATGACATCCACCAATGATAACTATTAACATTAACATTGATATCTAAAGTTGCCCACAACATTCTTGCCAGTAATAGCTAATAATATTGATATTTACTAATCAATATAATTATTAACACCTACTTTTGCCAAAAAAAAAAAAAAGAGGCAACATTCACCATAAAATCAAACACTATGAACATTTGCATATTACTATAGCCTTTTCCTCTATAACGAACTCAGAATCCGTCAAAATATAAGTTTTGACCATTTTTTTAAGATTAGTTTATTAGAGAAGAAAAGGCATCATACTTGTAGGGATCACATATGGACTTAGGGTTGCAAATAAATCGACCCAAGCTGATCCTATGCTTGTTCGAGTTAAAGCTTGTTTATCATTATCGAGCCCAAGCTTTTAGAATGATTTTCAAGATTGAGCTCATGCGAGTTTGGCTCAAGTTTGTTTATGAGCAAGATTGAAATTGAGATTATTAATCCTATTAACAAGTAACTTGTTTCATGATATAAATGCGCTTAAGCTTCTTCACGAGTAGCTTTTTGATAAATATACACAAGCTATATTAATTAATGCTTACTAAGCCTGAAAAATAACAAATTAAAAAAATATTGTTCACAAACAAGCTCTAATTGAGCCTTAATTGAGCTCCTTGAGGAGTCATAGATGATAATATTTATGAGTATAAATAAACGAAATAAAAAGTTGTTCAAATTTATTCATTTAGCATCCTCTCTCATATTTTTGTAATGATTATATTCGTCCAAATGACTTATCTCTGATCCTAAAATTTATGTTAAATATTTTATTTTAATCTGTATAACTTTTCAATCAAAACTACTCTGATAGAAATGAATTCTACGTTGACATCTGGAACAGAATGGTTCACTGGGATGGTGTGATCACGTAGTGCAATAATTATGATAATTGAACCTTAGATTTGTAAATTATTTCACCGTTCTTTTAGAGATTATTTTGAACCTTCCTTCTTCCTCCACTAGCTGAGATCATCTGAACCTGACTAGCATCTCTCCGATCTTTATTTTGGTAACAAACATCTCATCAATCTCGAACTCAAGAATATGATACATTCAGTGGATATCTCAGATTTTCTTTTTTTCACATTAAGATCTTATTCGTGATAGCTCAAAAAGAGAAAAACTTTTATAGTGTTCGTGATAACGAATCAATTTTTCTTGGCATTGGACAAATCAGAAATCTTAACAAAGATTGACGATGATGGTGAGCTAGGTCTCCACGGCTAATGACGACAAAAGAGAGGCTAGGTGACAAAATTTATTTTTTTAAAGGAGAGTAGTATTTTTGTTAGATTTATAAGTTTTTAATGCCATGAGTGTAATATTTATTTTTTGGACGTTAAATATATAATATAAAAAGTTTTGAGTGCTATGTATGTAATCCCTTTATTGAGTGCTAGAAAATCAACGAGTAAAGTTTACAGTTTTATGTGAAATCCAAAGCACACACGATTTAAAGAGTGAACAAAAACTCAAATTTTACGTAAAAAACCTAAAAGAGGGAAAACTATGGGAAAGCAAAAAAATCTTCCACTATGTATCTAGTACAAAATTTTTCCCGATAACGGATTATAGAATTATATGAGAAGGGAACAACAACTATGTAGTCACGCTCAGAATAGGTGGAGAAGATGATAGTGAACAGAGGACATCTACCGACGGCGAAGCGTCATGATGGAGACCGAGATTGACAACGAGGATCAGCGGGCGGCGTAGCGGCTGGCACGGTGTGGTTGACGTCAGTGGTGGCGATTATGCTTGAGGATCTTCTGCTTTAGAGCTCTCTCTCTCTCTTGCTGTCCCCTCATATGAGGAATGAGGCTATTTATATGGAGGGCGTCTTTGTAAATACATGCAAACTCCGAACCACTCCACTTCATCAGACGGCTCAAAATGATTCCTTTGATCATTTGATGTATTTTAAGTATTTGAATGCTCAAATGAAGTCGGAATTGTGAGATCTTGGCTTGTTAGATCCGGCTCGTCGAGACGCTCGATTTGACTATAAACACTCCATGTTTGAAGGCTATTTAGAGATTTAACTGATATCCCAAAGTTTTCAATGACATTTTAAGTGCTTGATCTCGACCAGTTTCCACTTCGGATTAGTTTACTTTCAACACCAAGATTCGTGCTTCGACTAGTAGAATTTTCAGTGTCATATCACCCCTAATATATAAATTAAAAAATTTATAAAAAAATTTATCAAATAAATATATTTTAAAAAATAACATAGAAGATAAAAACAAAATTTCAAAATAAAATTGATCCAAATAAGCCCTAAAGATTTCAAAATTATTCTCTATATTTTTCAACCAAATTTGAGATTGGTATTGACAATTTAAAAAAAAAACATTTAACTTTTAATATAACCAATAAAATAAAAATTAATAAAAAATTTATAATTAAGAGCATCACAAACAAATTTTTTTTCATATAAATAAAATTGTTAAGTGATAAATTTTATTATTAGAGTAGTAAAAGTTATCACATATGATGACAACAAATTCACATCAACCAAAGTAATTGTCGAGTTTTTACGGTTGATTCAAACCCAAACAAAAATATTTGGGTCCGAATAAATCAAATAGCATGAATTAAATTTGAATAATTAAACATTTTATGAAGGCTTTAAAGAAAATTTATCTGAAGAAGTTCTGATGCGATTTACAACAAATGCTTTAATATAAAAAAATATATATTTGCAATAGATTTACATTTATATCATCATACAAGTTCATTAATATATTTTAATTCCTTAATGCCAACTGAGAAGTGCTTGCCTCAGAATTCCGTCTTCAAATGGTTTCGATTATAGATATGTTTAAACTATGTATAAAATTAATGTATATTGCTATATATTTGATACAGAGTATATATATATATATACACTAATATCAAATAATCTGAAAGGCCTAACTCCACTCATAGTAATTTATTCATAGAGGGATATCGGGGTAATTTCTCTATTGAGGGATAGTGGATATTAGTACCTCTGAAGTGGAAACCCTAGATTAAGTGGACTGTGACGGTGGTCCGGTATTCAAATTTGTTTGGCAGGAGTAGCCATGGCCTCAAGTGGGAGAAAATATTACCGAGTCCCACGTTTTTGTGCGGACTCCAATCTGCCCCACAATAAGTGTTAGCTTTCGACGCCAGACCTGGACTGACCACGCCGTTATCCGCGACCGCCCCCTGCTCAAACAAATGGAGAAGAAGCATCGGAATGAGCGGAGGAATTTAAAAGAAATATATATCTATATTTAGAGTTTAGGTGTATTTTTCTTGTAAATAACTCGTGAGAGAAAGAGATTTTCTCATTTCCTTTTACTGAAAAACCAAAGATGGAGAACGGAAGGAAATATGAGGTATTAAAGAAAAATTCATCGGTAATTTTTCTCAACCGTTGTATAATGCATAATTTTTTTTTATTAGTGTTATTCCTTGAAATTCATTTATTTAGTGTATATTCCTACTTTGGTTCTTTGCAAGATGACTTTGCTTATTTTGAGATTTTATCAGATTTTGTACTCTCATGAGAGTACTGATGATTTTCAATATTTTTCTTTATTTTGCCGGATGGAGAATATGGTCATTACATTCCATTAAAGAATTTTGTGGTTGTTTGGTTAATATTCTATACGAGTAGAGCATTTTGCAATTTTCCACTTTGGCACGCTTGGATGAAATATGTTTATTACAATCCATCTACAATTTGGAGGTTGTTTGGTTTTTTTAGTGTTATTTTGCATCCTGCACTCTCAGAAATGATGATTTTTTATTTTTCGCTTATTGATTATGTACATATTATATGGAAGCAATTTGGTGGGATGTTTGGATGATTTCTGGGATTTTGCATTATTCTCTCAGACTTTGTACTCTCTCGAGAGTATCATTTTGGTTATTTTTTCACTTTCTGCTTAGGAATTCATTACAATCCATGAGGAATAATTTGGAGGTCGTTTTATTTTTTAGTTATTTTACAGAGTAGAATGATTTTTTGGTCATTTTCTCCAGGGAGGTTGTTGAGATTATTTTCATTACATATGTATATGTTCTATGTTCTCTCTCATGTACTCTCTGTATTCTCTCTCAGACTCTCTCTGCACTGTACTTTCTCTCTGCATTCTCAGGTACAGGATTTTGGTCATTTTTTTGCTTTTATTTGGCTGCTTTGGAGAAAATATGTTCATTAGGCACAATTTGGAGGTCGCTTTGGTTGATTTGTTAGTGTTTTCTTGCATCTCGTACTCATGAGAGTACATATTTTGGTCATGTTGTCAGCTTTCTTTGGCTGGTTGAGAGTACATTCAGTTGGAAGCAATTTGGCATGTTTGGATGATTTTAGGATTTTTTGCATCTGTACTCAGATATTCCATAAAAGACTCTTTAGTAATGAAGTCATTGAGCATTTTCATCGCATCAATTCATTAGACTCCACAAAATTCAAGACTCAATATGACCTCAATCTGCCTTGTTGGGACATAGAGAAGCAAGCTTTCTTTCCTCAAGCGGCATTCCCCGATGAAGCGAATTTTAGGGATGCTAAACAGAGGGAGAAGGTCTTATGGAATAGAGGTAATAATGTTATGTGAGGTCACTTCCAGAGGAAGCCCTTAAAGAGCATCTTGAAGGTAAAAAACACAAAGCAAAAGAAGACTGAAGCAAAAGAAGCCTAAAGAGCATCACCCCGATGAAGTTGCGTGATAATAGGGATGCCAAAGAGGGGAGGTCTTATGGCATGGGGAATGTGCTATTCAGGAGGTTAGCACTTCCAGTGAGGAAGCCTTAAAGAGCATATTGAAGGTAAAAAATACAAAGCAAAAGCCTTACTGAGCAAGAGAAGACGCCCCCTCAGACTCTCACTCATACTCTTTCTCTGTACTCTCAGACTCTCATAACTCTCAGACTTCTCAGACTCTCTACTCTCTGTACTCTGCATCTCTCACTGACTCTCAGACTCTCTACTCTTCCTCTCAGACTCTTCTCAACTCATGGGTAACTTGATATAATATTGTTTATATTTTATGATGATTTCTTTACTTGAGTTGTTTTTAGTGTTATTTTGCATATGTACTCTCAGTTCTCTTGAGAGTGATGATTTTGTGGACATTTTTGCATCTCTCTCAGATTTAGCTCATTTTTTCCCTTTCTTTGGCCTGGAGGGAATATGTTTATTTATGGAGCTATTTTACATGTCACATTTATGTGGAGCTATCTGGGCAGGTGAATGCAGTCAATGAGCAGTGCGATGATGAAGTTGGGATGTCTAATGAACCAAATTTGGGAAACTCCTTGGCACCACTGTTAATGAAACCAGGCGTATGCATTATCGACTATGCACATCAAACTGTTCGGAAGGACCATATTAGTTATTGGCCAAACTCCAAGAAATTGAAATCAAAAGATTTTTTATGTGCAAAAGCGTGTCGAAAAGAAATCACCTAAATGGCTTAGCAAAATTCTAAAAATTGATCCAAGGATCTTGTCCGCCATGATTAGATTCTATTAATTAAGCTCACGGAGGTATGAATCATCTAGAGATCGATCCTTAATTCATAGAATCTAGCTCTTCATCACTAACTTTCATCGCAATTTCGCGCCAGAGGCACATCATTTTGTTGAGTTCTCATCCGTAGTTATGCAAGCCGATGCTCCATCATTGACAGTCATGCTCCCGATTAGGACAAGTAAGTCAATCTTCAATCAACTCCTTCATACATAAAATAACCTATTCTTAATTAAGCTCACTTTAAAATATTTATCACTTGCGGGTGATACAAGACGCGGTGGAATATCATTTATTCGAGATCGATGAGTTGTCGACATCAATATCTCTCGATGCACACATTGATGCCTTCACCTTCTTATTGGCCGAGAGTACTCACCGGGTATGTCCCCTATTTGTACATCTCATGCATAAGTTACCCATTAATATGCGGTATTACAATCATTATTTGTATAGATGGAAACTACAATTTATAAATGTTCTCTTCTTTTCTTACAGAGCTATGCAAAATATGGCCTACACAAGGAAAGAAAAATGTTCATCCAGCATGTCACTACAGACAGTGTGTCAATGGTTGAGCTACTCTTACTTCCAATTATAGATAATCAGACACTCACAGGGCATATTAAGCTAGGGGCTGGTATTTTATGACTCATTACCAAAACCAACCCATAAGGCCATTCTTCCAGATTGTAAGAGTTATTTTCAATTTAATTTCAGAACTGTTTTTTTTTTAACCCTTATTGACTATACTTGCTATTAGATCAAATTACTTGTTGAAGATGTTGACAGTCTTTTATGAGATCCACAAAATGGCCAATCGAAATGGAGTGGGTTGCCGCCCCAAGATGTGTGATCATGGGATGTTTGTTCGCAAGTACATGGAGGGAATTAGAAATCCCCACTTAACTAAGACCACCAAGATTGGCCTAAGAAGATGAATTGTTTTTAGGAAGTTCGCTATCTTTTGTTTGGGAATGAAAAAAAACCAAACTAAATACATTTAAAGTTTGATAAGTAGGAAATAATTGTATGGTATTTCATTTTTTTCAATATTATTGGGTAGAGAACACCTGCAGTTTGGATCTTTATTATTAGAGAACAAGAAGAATTTGGTTGATAAGTAAAATATTATTTTTTTCTATATTATCCGCATTTTGGATCTTTATTATTCATCTATACTGTGTTGTTTGCTATCGCTCTCTATACTTTGTACTCTCAGTACTCTCTATTTTTTTCAGAATCTTTTTTCCCATTTTTTGCTTTGCAGACTAAGAGGAATTGTTCACTATAACAAAGCAAGTTGGATGCTCTTGCTTTTTATGAGTTTTGAGTTTTGTATGTGTATACTCTATTCTCTCTCTCTCTCAGACTCTCTGTACTCTATCTGTACTCTATGTACTGTACTCTCAATTTATATCATATTTTAAATCAAATGAAAAGGTGAAGCTAAAATTTACATTACCTCGAGTTTGATTGGTGGTAATCTATATATATATATATATATATATATATATAGCATGGAAAGTAACTCACATGATAAATATGTCTCATTTAATCAACACTTTTAATAATTATTACATAATAATAGTTAATTTATAAATAATATGATAACATAAAAAATTTAGATGACAATATTCTGACCAAAATTCAATTATTTTGATATGAGAATACTATAAAAGTTTATTAAGAATTGATGTATTATATTTTTTAAAATAAAATCAATAGTTTCGAGATTTATCCTATCTTAAAATATCGTCAGTACTAATATAATCATCATCACATTTTTTTTTTTTCATAAAATGTAGAGTACTTTATAGAGTACATATATCAAACTATGTAATGCCTCCAATGGAAATCAGCTCATTCTCATAAGCAAGGTAGACTCATCAATCAAATACTGTAATTTGGTAAAATATGAGAGATTTAGTTGCCATAGTCTAAGGATTACAAAGTTATGTACTACTCTCCTACTGAAGCTTTATTTTATAATAATAGTATGTTTAATAAAGTCGCTAAGAAAAAGTCATCCCAAAGAAATGATTATCGGAGCATGAGAAGGTCAAATGCTTAACTCGCCTTCCTAACCGAATCCCAGTAGGTGAGGCCGGTGTAATAAAAGAAAGTCATCTTAGAGACTCTAAAGCTGAAATGATTGCACGTAAGAACACATAACTAAATGATATCATGCATTGAAATATTTTCATAATAATATCCATCATCAACTTAGTGTACCCTTCACCATCAATTAACTTCGAAGTTGAATTCGAGGTAGAACATCGTATCGTTAATGATTTTAACCATCGATGTGTGCTATTATGTGTACCTCAAAAAATACTGGCATAACAGAAAAGGTGTTGTAAGGGTGACGAAAACACGCTCGCATACTATCGCTTTGAACTTTCATAACAACAAAAATATGATGGTTTGAAGATTAGAATGTTTTAAATACTTAAGAGGCAAATAGAGAATTACTCTTGGCTTTCTTGGATCTCTCCCAATATCCCTTAAGCTTTGCGTTGGAAACACCCTTTGGACATTGCTTTACTGGATCTTTCAAGATGTCTTTTCCTTGTTGTAGTGACTTTTCTTCTTACCTATCAACTAGAAGAGAATTCTCACTTAGTATAGTCAACATCATCGTATAGTTTTTTAAGGATTGAAGCATATAGTCCTCATTATTATCTGTGCTCCGACACTTATTTGATATGCATAACGGTTCCAAAAATAATGCCAGTAGCATTTCCATAGTGCCTTTGACATCTCTTAATTTTCTATATGCTCTATCGATGTAAATATCCCTCTTTGCTCTGGTATACCATCGCATGAGAAGATTATCTATGGAATGCACTACATCTTCGACTAAGAACTCGATACAATGGGCACAAAGTAATCCCATCATTTCTTACAAGTACAAGTTACATTTAGTAGTCCCATGAAATGAATTTCCATATTTTGGATGAATTTTTATTCTCTAAGTTTCTCACCAAATACTCCATAGTCATCGACACGATCGATAGGCCTCCAACTCCATGCAAAAATTCTTCCTCAAACATAGTATACAACTTTATTGTATAAAACATAGCAGCTTCTTTTAGAATTGGAATGGTCTTAACAACAGGAACAATCGATGACTGGCTACACTTGAAGTCTTCGTCATGTTCATTCCTGTGCCATGTCTCAATAACCTTCTCCAACCCCAAGAAATAATCGGAGAACTTGTTGGTTTAGAGATTCGACATACGTTGTTCATTGACTCACTACGTTGCTGACAAGATGCCCATGCAGAATGAGTCTTTGAATGCGTGGACCACTTGGATCTAATTTTATAAAGCTCAGATAGCCAAGGATGATCATGCAAATTGCCTTCTTCTAGCATAGCAGACCAAGCTTCTTCAAACTCTTCCTCTGAGTCACATTTGCTCATGCATGCATAAAATAGCCCTTGTACCCTCTTATTACTATTAAAGCAAAGTGAACCTTGGAAGGAGCTTTCTTCAAATATCATTGGCACAACCTATGACAAGTATGCGATAATACATTTGATAGTTTGTGTCATCATATGATCTTGATCAGTGAATATTGTTGTAGGATGTCTGTCACTCATCAACCGAAGAAATGTCTGGAATAGCCATGAGAATGACTCAATCGTCTCTTCTGATAAAAAGGCTACTCCAAATAACACATTTTGTCAATGATGATTCACTCCAACAAGAGGGGCACAAACAAGATTATATTTATTGATTCGATAGCTTGTATCAAAAATTATCACATCACCAAAACAGTCATATTCTATCCTAGACATGTCATTGCTCCAAAAAAACTTACTAAGCAATCTGACTCATCAACTTGTACATCTCATGCAAACATCTCGTCCGCTACTTTAGTTTCCTTGAACAGCTGTATTAATGCATTACTATCACCATTCGCAATCCTCGATCTTTTCTCTTTCTGAATAAAATTGAACTCTTTTTGTGAATCCAATATTCTCTACACCGCCAACCTCCCCACTTAGATAGTTGAATGCATCAGTTGCTCTAATTTCGGCCTCTATCATTGTCTTCAACACGGAAGCCTTTTCATCGCTAATACATCTGTGTGATCTGAGAAGATGTAGGTCAGAAGCTTTGCCAACGAATGATTATGACTTTCTATATATTTTTAACCATCCAGTTCCCGTCCAAGTCAACAGAGAATCTAATCATGGCCGGACAAGCCGTCCTTGTATCAGTTTTCTAGAATTTTACTAAGTCATTTAGACTGGCAGATTTCTTCTGACCTACTTTTGCACATAAAAAATCTTTTGATTTTAATTTCTTAGAGTTTGGCCAATAACTAGTATGGTCCTTCCAACACCGAAGCTTTGATGCGTAGTCATAGTATAAGTGCATAGCCTCCCGCTTTCATTCTCAACAAGCAGCAAGGAGTTTCCCAAATTTGGTTCATTAGACATCACGACTTCGTCATCGCACTGCTCATTGACCGCATTCACCTACCAAGATAGCTCCACATAAATGTGACAAGTAAAATAGCTCCACAAATAAATATATTCCCTCCAAACAGGCCAAAGAAAGGGAAAAAAATGAGCTAAATACAGAGAGTACAGATGCAAAAAATGTCCACAAAATTATTTGTACTCTCAAGAGAGTACAGAGAGTACATATGCAAAATAACACTAAAAAACTAACCAAACAGCCTCCAAACAAGTAAAGAAATCATCATAGAAACATAAACAAGATATATTAAGTTACCCATGAGGAGAAGAGTACAGAGTATAGAGAGTAGAGAAAGATAGAGAGAGACAGAGTGCAGAGAGTACGAGTACAGAGTACAGAGTACAAAGAGTAGAGAGGGCGCCTTCTCAAGGCTTCTTTTGTTTTGTATTTTTACCTTCAACATGCTCTTTAAGGGCTTCCTCATGGAAGTGCTAACCTCATGATAACATTCCCTTTATGCCATAAGACCTCCCTCTGCATCCTATTATCACTAACTTCATGGGTGATGCTCTTAAGGCTTCTTTTGCTTTCTCAAGGCTTCTTTTGTTTTATGTTTTACCTTCAAGATGCTTTTAAGGGCTTCCTCACCGGAAGTGTTGACCTCATAACAAACATTACCTCTATTCCATAAGACCTTCTCCCCTCTGGCATCCCTACAATTAACTTCATGGGGTGAAAGGAATACCACCCAAAAGAAAAGCTTTCTATGCCAAAATGCTGTACTCAGAGAGAGTATAAAGAGTACAGAGCTGAGAGCAGAGAGTTCAGAGTATAGAGAGGAGAGACAGAGAACATAGAGAACATGAGAGATGTAATGAAAATAATCTCAACAACCACCAAGAAACTAGAGAAAATGACCAAAAATTATCTATACTCTACAGATGCAAAATAACACTAAAAAAATAATCAAACAGCCTCCAAATTATTCCTCATAGATTGTAATGAAAATATTCTCTCCAAACAGGCCACAGAAAGTGAAAAAAATAACCCAAAATGATTTGTACTCTCAGGAGAGTACAGAGAGCACAGAGAGTACAGATGCAAAAATCTCCTAGAAATCATCCAAACATCCCACCAAATTACTTCCAATATAATGTAATGAACATAATCTGAACAACCAGGCCAAAAAAAAATTAAAAAAATGTCATAAAGCTCATTCTCAAGAGAGTACAGAGGTACAGATGCAAAATAACACTAAAAAAACCACCAAACAGCCTCCAAATTATTCGTGATAGATTATAATTAACATATTTCCTCCAAACATGCCACACAAAGTGGAAAAAATTGGCCAAAATACTCTATACTCTCAAGAGAGTATAGAGAGTACAGATAGAAATCTCCCATAAAGATTAACCAAACAACCACAAAATTACTTCTAATGAATGACCATATTCTCCATCGGGCAAAAATAAACCGCAAAATATAGAAATCATCTCAGATTCTCATTATAGAGTACAGATAAAAATCTCAAAATCCTGCAAAGAACTCCAAACAATAGGAAATATACACTAAATAAATGAATTTCAAAGAATAACACTAACAAACCATAAAAAATCAGACGATACACCTGAGAAAAAATTACCGATGAATTTTTTCTTTAATACATCCTCGCCTATTTTCTGGCCTTCGCTCTCCATCTTTATTCTTTCAGAAAAGAAAATCTCTTTCTCTCTCGAGGTTACAAGAAAAAATACACCCTAAACCCTAAATCTAGATATATATTTTTTTTAAATTCCTCCCGCGCATTCCAACGATGCTTCTTCTCCCGCTGTTTGAACGAGGCGGGTCGGGCTAGTCGGCTAGATAAATGGTCGCCGTCCGTCTTACAACGTCGTTGCTTAAACGGAAAACTACTGGACACGCTCGGAGATTGAGTCCGACGAAAGCTACGCGGGATGACGTAATATTTTATCCTGCTTGTGTGTGAAGCGAAGCCGAATCGGTTAAGCTCACTGATTTGTTTTGATGGAGCGGAAATATGTGAGGCCTCTCTTTATATTTTATATATACTAACGGCTAATATATTTTTTTTTCTTTTTTTTAATATTATATACTAACGATAACATTTTTTTTTTCTTATATACCAACGACAACTCTTTTTATTTTCCTTTTTTATATTATATACTAATGGTAATATTTTTTTTTCATTTTTTTTCTTTTTATTATATGCCAACGGCAACTCATTTTTTTCCTTTTTTTATATTATATATTAACGGTAACATATTTTTTTTTTCTTTTTTTTTTCTTTTCCTTTTTTTTTTTTTATATTATATACTAACGGTAATATATATTTTTTCTTTTATTATATACCAATGTCAACTCATTTTTTTTTATTATATACTAACGGTAACTCATTTTTTTTTCTTTTTTTTATTATTTGAATATGTAATACCTATATATATATATATATTTATTTATTTATATACATATTTATATATTTATATTTAATGTATAAATATATATACACACTATTATTTTTTTTTTCAGTAATGAAATACAAAAGAGGGCCAACAAATACTATATAATCAAGAAAATCAAAATAAATTGTTTCATATAAGTAAATAAACATAGATGCTATCAAAAGATTTCAAGTGAAATAAGTAAACACTTAATATCATCAATAAATTCAATATCTTTCTATAAATTAACACTAATGCCAAACAAAGTTATGCCATATTAATAGTGATGGCTATCACATCTATCTTTAATGATTTCTTAAATGTTGTTTGAGAATAAAAAATATTTAATAGAAGAAAAAATATATAATTTTATTTATAGAAAAACTTATTTAGAAAATAAAAATATAATAATAAAATATAAAAATATAAATTTATTTATTAAATGCACCATGTGACCGTGAATAGTTAAGGTGTGAGGCCATGTCCAATTTGCCTTCCTCCCCGGGCTTATAAAAGGCAATTTTTTTAAATTGAGTACCGTTAAAATACGAATCAGCTAATTGAGTATCAAAAAAAAAATTTAAGAATAGGTACAGTCGCCCAATTAGTGGGCGACTAGCTACGCCACATCGTCTCCGACGTGGCGTTGTTGCGCCACGTGAAAGAGTAGTCATAGCATCGGATAGGCTGGCCGCCCAATTAGTGGGCACGGCTTATACAGAACCGCCGCCACTAATTCGAATCGCTCCATTTAGTCGATCGCCCTAGCTCCTCGGTTTCGATCTTCCCCGAACTCGCCCGAAACGCCAACCGTCCGACTAGCACGAGACGGTCCTCCGTCGCAAACATCTTCGCACGCCGGCTACAAATCACCGTGCATTGTGTTTTTTTTTTGTCCGCTGTAATACTTCTTCTAGGTATTTTTTTTTGTTGTTATCACCGATCTCATTGCACATTAAGTATAATGATAATACTTGCAATTTTATTTAGCTAATACTTGCAATTATATTTATGTGCATGTGAGTTTTCAAGATTTTAGGTATTTTGTCTATGGATTTGTGCTGGCCAATATCATCCTAAAGTTCATTTGTCATGGCCCCTCGCTTTGTCTTGATATCTCTTATATATGTTCTTACCTTTGTCATCCTTTGTCATAATATCCTCTTGTGTATGTGTGATCCATATCCGCAATGTTGAGGAGTCTCTAAATTGCCTTGAGGGTGTTCTATATATGGTTTTTCTAACTCTTGCCATATGTTATTTTCATTTGAGTTAGATTGACCTTTCATGGAGGTGAGGGAGGAGGTTGTAGCGGTTTTGAAACTGATTTTAGCATCACATGGTTTTGTAACTTCCTGTTAAGCCTGCTCGCTTATCTTAGTTTACAATCGATTGATGAGAAAGGCAAATATGGACAAATTTACAAATGGGCCATGGAAGGTCAATATGGTTGCTTTATGTTTTGTATGATTGTCATATTCATGTAGTGTTGTCATCAGTCTTAAGCATTTCCTTATAGGTTAATTATTCAATCAATGGAAATTAGAAAAGCTCCTACTTGTCTCAATTTTTGAACTATTTGCTTGTTTTCAAATTTATTACATTATTTTTTCAGTTCATAGTTTTAACTTATGAGATTTTGAAATTCTTTATCATCATGATCATGATCATAGCCTTAACCTAATTATTTGAGGTCGATTTATGAATTATTTTTCTCCATCCACTATGTTGAGTTTAAGGTGCCAACTTTAGGTTGTATCTTCAACAAACTTCTTGTCCTATTGCATTTGATCTATATTTTATTTCTTATTTATTTATTATGTTATCTCTCATCTAAGCCCATCATTGGTCGAAGTTATTTGGTGCATCTTCTATCCTTGAATGTTGTCAATCTATCTTAAGGTTTGATAATTTTGATGTTGGATCATGATATGGTTGGGTCGCTTAATCCAATCTATAATCCTAAGATGGGAATCATGTTGATGCTCTATGTGTATGTGGGTGGGGTCAATATTGAGGAGAGCCCTCAAGGAGATAGTGAAACACTACCAAAATTGTGCAGTGAGGGTCATCTATTTTCACAATCTCAATACTCTTCTTGTATGTTGTCATGATGAGGATTAAGATTGTGTTTATGTGCATGTGAGTTTTAAGAGTAAATATGTAGTAATCCTTTTTTTAACTAAGTAGTTCATTTTTATTAATAATTTATTTGTAATTTATAAGATTGTTGATGCTTCTCATGTAGCCAAATTATTCTTCAAAAAAAGTATTTGTCTATGTGGAATGAAGTAATGTCACAACGCCAATGTTGATAAAAATGAAAATGAGCTAGATGGCTTCAAACACAAGTTGGATCTGCTAAATAAATAATCAGAATGTAGATTATGTTTTAACATAATTTTATCATATGTGTGATCCAGTGACAAGGGTGAGATCGAGACATCTATCCGATATATGCTCATAGGCTCACATATGGGCGTGAGTCCCTCTTATCTGGAGGGTTGAGTGGTATTTACCGTGACAGAGTGTCACCGCCTGTCCCCAGTAGATGTAGCGCTTGACCCTAGTTTCAAAAGGGTGATGGGTAAATGTGATGCCGACCGAGCCACACATTGCTTCTTGGGAGAGGCGGAGGGATTGCCTTGTCGAGGGGCTAGATGAGGCTGTGGATAGGAAGACTGCTATCAGTCAGTACATGCGCTGGTTCAGATCATGGGCATCTTTGTACTACTAGCCCGACAGATCCTCACCACTTACTACTAAACCGGTGGAGCGCCTTTTATGTAAGTTATGATATAAGTAAATATTCAATATTTTGTAAGTGATAATTTTACATTCTGCTTTTGTGGCACCATATCGCCAAGAACTCGAGCCATGCCGGTGTCCGATGATCACCACTTACCGATGTGTCGATAGTGATGATATGCGAGAGATCTTGATCGCGTGTACATATAGGTGACACGCATACGGATCGGTACAAAGGGGTGACGCATGCCGAAGCGCCGGTCCATCTACTCCGATCCGTCCATCGCGGTGTCCGTTCCTTCTCACGCCGATCCAGTCCTTCTACACGATCCCGGACCTTCTACATATCGCCGCCATATGACTCGCACCACTATATTCCCATCAGGATGATATGTTGCATGTCGATGTTGCGAGGGCCGCATCAGCGTGATCATCCATCTCGCGCGACCGCATACACACTGAGTGGTGCTATTCCTGCATTACCGGAGGAAGGCTTGTCTCCGGTAGGGCTTAGGACAAATGACTACATTTTTCTTTGTTTCATTACAAAGAGTCATGTACATGGTAACCTTGATTATGACATAATTTTATTAGTTGTTTTCTAATTTTTTTATGTACATAGCTTAATGTATTTAAGGTTTCATGGCATGTTTTTTAGCAAGTTTTATGTCGGATGTCCACTATCTAAAGAAACTTGAATATGGAGTACACTCTTTTAGAGTGCAAAGGTTTTCATTTGTAGAAAAGCAGATGATGAATCGACTTGGGAGTGTTTATCTTCCGCCTAGATGTTTTCAAGTTTTGAAGCTTGCATGTCCCATCGGTGTGGAGCTACAAGAAACATCTTAAGCTTTATCAAGAGCCTCAATACATATGAAGAAAATATTCGTTTTATAAACCGGATAAATTTATTTGTGCTTCCCAAATCGTGGAAAAGATTGTACTCAAACCACAAATAACAAATATTTGAGTTAGCATAGAAAATATGAGGAAATAGAAATATGAGAAAAATGTAATTTCCTTATAGACTTCATGTTTACGCTTATTTGAGGCACCAATCAATAATACCGCTACATGTTGTGGTCTCCTTCAATATTGTTCAAATCTTTAGTAAGCTAAGCAATTTTATGAGTACAATTTAATGTTTTCTGACCGTAAGAGGACAAATTTTCAGATAGCTCCGCTTGATGATTCGATATCTGAAGCCGCCGCTTCGATCTCAAGCCAAGCCAATATTTGCGATGACTTCGATATAAAACCGCTTTGCTTATCTCAAAATAAGATTGTTTGCCTACTCTAAAAAAGTTATGAATAATTAATTCTTAAGTAACATTATTATATCTAAATAAGTATTTCCAAGTAGTATTTACAATGTAACATTACTATATCTAAATAAGTATTTCCAAGTAGTATTTACATCTAAATAAGTATTTTCAAAGATGCAAATCAAATGATATGTATACTAAATGATAATAGGTGCATTTGCTTAGATTAGACCATTTGGATAATGATTTAAGTATTCCTCAAACATCATCTCTTTAAGTTCATTCAAACAATTTATCTATAAGACTAAAATTTTGTAAGATATCAAATTCTTTCATACTACATTTTAGAAGCCTTGCAAGCATTCCTTCCTAATGGAGTTTTGAGTTAGCACGAACATACACTAATAAACCACAAATGGACAAGAAACAAAAGTTCATTATGCTGGGTAATATACATGTAATCAAACAGATTGTCGCTCTAAGTTCTGACAATTCCTTATCGACAGCACGCCGACGCCTATGCGGCGGTCTCACCATATCGCCAAAAATCTCAAATATTTAGTTCAATATTGTAAAATCTTAGTAGATCACCGAAGAGAAAAATAAGCATTGTCCTATTGAAAATGATCTTAGTTGAGGCGCATCAATGTTGTTACGCTGTGCGTTGTTTCATGTTTCTCAATTAGACCTTCATGGCAACGACTAATCCATCTTTCATAAAGATAATATTCGATTTATCTGGTAGACATACGCCGCATACGGCATTCAATGTTTTAAATGCACATCATGGACAATGATATATGATTGTTCAAACAATTACAAACACACAAAACATTATCTAGTAAATTACAATGATTTGACTCCGTACCAACGTGGATTTATATTCACGTTGAAATGCCTAGCCTCTTCCATACATCAGTTGGCGGGAGAACCTCAATTATAGTTTACTTCTCAAAAGTAGTATGGTCGCTTACGAACAAAGCTACGCCACTCGGTGAGTACTTCAGCATACGGCTATCATCGTTCATGGAACGCATATTTATAAAAAGCCACGGTCACGAAGCTTCTTCAATATTTTTTACGAGATCAAACGGAATTGACTAATCATGTGTCGCCATGTACGCATGTCAACATCGCCAATTCCCGCGCACTATTTTTCAAAATGATAAGTATGAATATGCATGTTTACATCTTATGCATCACTAATGAGTTTATATCATGCAAGCACAACAAAAAACAAAATCAACATTTCACAACAAACGCGCTAAACTAGCGGCGACACGTTATTGCTCACTGTAAAATCCTGCTAAATGAAATTACAATTGATCACAAAGCCAAAAGTCTCAAAACGCTAGCATCGGTAGATTGAATCGAGACCGCATAGAAGCATATAAAGACATATAAATAGCTTTTTGGTTTATTGGCTTGAAACTTTTATTTTGCTCATTCGCTTGTTTAAATGCTTTTATCTCATTTGATGCTTCAAACTGAATTGACAATTAATATTTAACTATTTATTCAAGCAGCCAACATTACCAACTTGATATCTTTAACAATATGAAATAATACAAACGCATTTAAGTTTTCTCGTTGAGAATAAATATATGGACACCTTATAAATTGCAAAACTCTAAAAATACGAGCCAATTTTAATTTCATTTTATAGGACAAGAAATAATGTTTCACATCGCCATATTTCAACGCCGAATTGGATTTTCACAGGTATGAGTTTATGTATAACAAACAAATATCATAAATACCACTCGGTACTGAAATTCATAGTTCTACATTTCGGGCCACTCACATACGCAATACAATTTTTATTACGATCATTATATTTTGTTCAATTATCATCATTAATCAAAAGCAAATCTGAATCATCGAAAATCCTGGCCATTCTCACAGTGTATCATTATTGACTACTAGATTGATATGGATGCTAATAACAAACAGTCGCCGCTAAAGCCATCAATTGACGATGTAAAGTTTATGCATACAAGGTGCAATGATTCAAATTGGACATCAGCATTTTAGTTCCATAAAAAAAAACAAATAAAATAATTCTATTCATCTGCACTAAAAAATGTAGAATGCCAAAGGAATTTTTCTCTCGAATAAGTCGAAGAATCGCCAAAGCTGTTGACTTCAAGTCGGTAAATGAGAGAGAAGTAGAATGTCAATGTGCCGGAAAATAAAAAAAGTTATTATCTTTATGCCCGGGCAAAAAAAACCCAAGAGGGGGGGAGGACCGGGTCGGAGTTCTACAAGCGAGAGAGCAGTTCGGGAAGAATCAAGTTAGATAGAATGATCGACCCATCGAATTTGTGTAAAAGCCGTAAGTTAATCTGAGAGCCGCCTACTAATTAACGGCTTGATTTAGCCACCCACTTATGGCCACTCTTTCATCGCATTTACGCCACGCCTGAGACGACTATGAGTTAGTCGCCCAATTAATTTATAACCTATTTTTAAATTTTTTTTATTGATACTCCATTTGCTAATTCAGATTTTTAACGGTACTCAATTTAAAAGATTGCCTTTATAGTATGCTAAATCCTGGCCTCAGGTCATGAGCCAACAAAGGGAAGAAGTGAGAGGTTCGGTTTCGCCTCCTCCATTATCCCCACATCAAATCCTTCAACTCTCGAAATGATTGATTTGAAATCTACCATATCGGTAGACAAGAAGGTGATCGACATCGACAGCACGGTGCGTAACGCCGCCGAGCAATGCACACGACCTCCCCTCCTTTCCTCTAATATATGCGATGTGTTCTGAACCTTCAGCATGGTGAGACAAGAGGTGGGTCTTCATAAGAGTATGGAGATACCCATTGATTGACCATATCACGGAGACCGTGATGGCCAAAGGCATGCAAAACATCGTGGATTTGTCGCCGGAGATGTAGTGCTTTTTTGTTTTAAGTACTTTGCAAGGAGATGACAAAGTAGATCCCCGCCATGGAGAGACATGACTGTCCATGGGTTCGCAAGGCAAGGAGCGGTGGGGATTTTGGCCTAGCTCGAGTAGGTTGCCCAACACCCACAAAGGACCTTGGCCCCGGAGGAAGTGGTAAGTCTCTCTGAGGATTCGCTTAGAAAAGTACCGACGGCGGTGAAGAAGACAATAATAGATATTGAGTTAACTCTTCCATTATCGTTTTTGATGATAGAATATCTCCTATTTTATCCGAGACACATTTTATAAGAGCAATTTTTTTAAATTGAGTACCATTAAAATACAAATTAACAAATTGAGTATCAATAAAAAAAAATTTAAGAATAGTATACCCAATTAGTGAGACACGACCGCCGCTCGACGTGCTGGCGTGCTAATGAAGAGTGGCCCCACTAATTGGATGATCAATTATCGCCGCCGCCCAATTAGTGGTGACCTTGATATAGAGCCGCACCACTAATGGCTTGACATTTTTAGGTCGATCGTCCCGATCGCTATCTCTCGGCTTGCTCGATCTTCCTCAACGCCGAAACGACGACCAACTCTCCACGGTCCTCCCTCTTGAACTTCCCGCCGGCCAGAAACCGCATTGCGCTGCCTTGTCTAGTATTCGATAGAAACTTTTATTTTTTCCGATTCGCTGACGACATTTAACTTTTCCTCTCATTTACCTTGGAAGTCAACTTTAGCTTTTCGACCATTCTTGCACCCATTTCGGTTGAGAAAATTCCCTCGGATTCTACATTTTTTTAGTGCAAGATGAATAGAGAATTTGTTTCACGATACTTTTTATGGAGGCTTAACTGAGTATCGATGAGCAATTCGGCCCAAGTTATGTGGGAGGTCGAATCGTCAATTAAGGTTCGCCACAAAGACCTTACGGCATTGAAGCAACGAATTATGAGAAGCTTGCACATCCGCCACTCTAACGTTATCCAAGCTGGATTTATAGCGTCATGTCATATCGACGATGACGCTTGCGGTTACACTTGACGGCTTCCGATGTTGGTGTTGTATGTCGAAGTGGAAGATGTTAATATTGCATCCACATCGCCTAATCCGTAGTAAGGTCAATAAATACCGCTAACGATACGATTTCATCGCACAAGAACATCCGGGGATACAACGCAGCGATGAGTTTATTCCCGTGTAGTTATCATAATTTATCCGATTAAACTTGTAACAATTAATATGATAATTAGTGAACTTATAAGTTATGGCGATGATCATGTCTACCGCTCGGATGAACCGTATGTGCCCCGAGAGTGCGGAGATGAGTATCGACTATGAGTAGTGGCTCAAGTAGTGAGTCCGGCGGTATTAGTGATGATGACTATTCGCTGTTAGAAGCCACGCATTTGGGAATATGTCATACTGGCGAGAAATCACTCATTAATGTCAAAGTGAGAGTCAAATGTTGTCCACAAACGAGTATGTCCGGATGTGTAAAACTACGAAAAGTGGGACAACGATGTTTTGACGCCCATCGACTAAACCCTAAATGATGAAATTGAAATTCCAAATGACATTCGGAAGGTATGTTTTGCAAGTAAACGGAGTTTGCAATTTGCTATTGGGTGGTCCATAGTAAATAATGTACAATTCAGCTACCTCTAACCGTAAGAACTACACGTATGTGCGACGATAGTCCTACAAGGTCAGTTGCTACATCAAAGATCCAGACGACATTAGGGGTGCTTGGAGAATATCAAAAGTTGGTGAAAATCATAGATGTGTCAATGCGAAGTTCATCCTCATCGACGTAGTTCAGTTTCATAGCATACTACATCAAACCCGTGATCGTGCAATTGATTTGAAACCTAGAGATTATAGGATGGAGTCAAAATTTAATGTTAAAGTTTCATATATGAAAGCATGGGATGCAAAAGGCAATAAAAAAAGCAATATGGTAGTGGAAGAGTCCCAGACTCTCGCCTTTTATATGCAATCGCTTACTACTTTACCTACTACAATTCAATCTACCAAGACGCAACATTTGAGACTTTTTTTCTGACCTTCAATACCGGGATGGAGTTGCTGCACTGCTTTTAAGCTTAGACGGTACATTTCTGTTGGGCAAGTATCGTGGCACATTATTAACTGCCGTAGGAATCAACGGCAATAATGGGTTGTTTCCTTTAGCTTTTGCTGTTGTGGAATCAGAAAATGTTGATTCGTGGTTGTGGTTTTTGTTGTGCTTGCATGATATGTTACCCGTAGTGTCTAGTAGACGTGATTTATGCATAATATCTGATAAACATGCTGGTCTCTTGCGTGGATGCAAAGAGATTTTTTCTTGGGCAGCGCATAGGCATTGTTTGCCATTTGCGAGAATTTTAAAAAAGTCATACGACCGGGAATTCGATGTTGAGTTTGTATGCCAAAAGATGTACATGGCGGTAACACCGATGATATTTCAATTCAACCGTTTGATGAAAAAATGTGAAAGAAGAAGCATACAATTGGTTGAGCGCGTGACCGTAAAATGGTCACTTGTGCACGGGTGGTATGCGCGTTATGGGACAATGACAACGAACATCCAGTGCTTTAACGGTGTAATCAAACGGCACTGGTTTACCAATTCGTGGTTTAATCACCGCTATCTACTATAACTTAGTAGCTTTGTTCATGAAACGATTATCACCGCTACTCGAAGAGGAAGTAAACTTGTCTATTTATACCCGAGGTTCTCCACACTAATACGCATCTTGAAAGGGAGGCTAGGCATTTCAACTCGGAATATAAACCCACATGAGATGTTTTGACAGTCCACCGATCATTCGAGTTGATTTACTAGATAATGGCTGTAATTGTAATTGTAACAATCATATATCATTGTCCATGCCCACATGTCATTGTCGCATTGGGATTTTGATGGTTAAACCATCTCGCGTGTCACAAGATTACACTCGCAAAGATAAGTCGACATACATAAATGAATTTCATACTCTACCGATCGCTCAATGGCCATCTTCTTGAAGAGGATGGATTAGTCACGTTCTTTCGTAAGGTCGGCCGACCAATGAATAGATTCAAACACAATGGATGACAACGTAGTTCAGCGTAACTTGTAGCATATGCAAAACATCCGTCACTACAGTCATCGTTCTATAACATTGACAATGACGGTACATTTTTCAATAGGACAATGCTTATTTTTCTCTTCCTTCAACCATCTACTAAGATTTTACAATAAATACTATTTGAGATTCTTCTGCATGATGGTAGAGCCACCTGCATGCTAGCTACACATAGGCTAAGCGATGCACTGAGGAATGCGTTGTCACACGGTGTTGTAGTGTTGATTTTTATTTTATTTTTTGTTTTGATAACCCAACTTGATAATGGCATAATGAACTTTTGTTTCTTGTCCATTTGTGAAATGAATTGGTTTATTAGTGTATGTTTACGTGCTCAAATTGGGAAGTAAATGTGCCAACCGGTAGAAGGAATATGCTTGCAAGGCTTCTAAAATGTAGTATGAAAAGAATTTGATATCTTACAAAATACTAACTATTTTTAGTCTTATAGATAAATTATTTGAATGAACTTAAAAGAGATGATGTTTGAGGAATACTTAAATCATTATCCAAATGGTCTAACTCTTAAGCACAAATGCACCTCTGTTCATTGGTTTTAAGTATACATATCATTTGATTTGCATCTTTGGAAATACTTATTTAGATTGTAAATACTACTTGGAAATACTTATTTAGATATAGTAATGTTACATTGTAAATACTACTTGGAGATACTTATTTAGATATAATAATGTTACTTAAGAATTAATTATTATTTTCAGATTTCGATCTGTAAGCAATCTTATTTTGATAATGGCTAAGCTTTATCAAAATTTGTTGCTTACACTGGAAAACATTAAATTACTCATAAAATTGCTTAGCTTACTAAAGATTTGAACAATATTGAAGGAGACCACAACATGTAGCTGTGTGATTCTGCCCTCAAATAATCAAAACATGAAGTCTATAAGGAAATTACATTTTCTCATATTTCTATTTCCTCATATTTCTATGCTAACTCAAATATTTGTTGACTGTGGTTTGAGTACAATCTTTTCCACAGCATTTGGGAGCACAACAAATAAATTTATCTGGTTTATAAACTAATATTTTCTTCATAGTATTGGCTCTTCGATAAAGCAAGATGTAGCTCCACACCGATGGGACATGCAAGCTTCAAAACTTGAAAACATCTAGAACTGGAAGCTAAACACTCCCCAAGTTAGATTCATCATCTGCTTTTCTACACAAATGAAAACCTTTGCACTCTAAAGAGTGTACTCCATATTCAAGTTTCTTTAGATAGTGGACATCCAAAGATAAAACTTGCTAAAACATGCCATGAAACCTTAAATACATTAACGCTATGTACATAAAAAAAAATTAGAAAAACAACTAATAAAATTTTATTATGTCATAATCAAGGTTACCATGTACATGACTCAGAGTTTGTAATGAAATAGAAGAAAATGTAGTATGAATCGCCCTAAGCCCTATGAGACAACTACCTTCCTCCGGTTCTGTGAGGAATAACCACTGTGTGTGTACGTCAGACGATGGACGATCACGCAGTGATCCAGTGCAACATCCTGATGGTGCAACATATCATCTGTGATGGGAATATAGGTGGTGCGAATATGGCGACGGCCGATATGTAGAAGGTCCGTGATCAAATGCGAAGGACTGGATCGCGCATGTGAAGGAACCGGATCGGCATAATGGATGGACCTCGATCGGTGATGGACCGCTCCGCCATCCGTCACCCTCTCAGAACATCCGTAATACGTGTCACCTATATGTACACGCTGATCAAGGTCTCTGCATATCATCTCGTACCTATCGACACATCACTGTAAGTGGTGATCATCGCGACCGAGTATGGTGAAATATGTCAGTTGCCGCTGATATGGTCCGCCACACAAAAGAATGTAAAATTATCACTTACAAAAATATTGAATATTTACTTATATCATAACACATAAAGACGTTTCTAGTGTAGTAAGTGGTCTGAGGATCGCAGCTAGTAAGTACAAAGATGCCCATGATCAAAACCGCATGTACACCGATAGTTCTTCACGTCCATCATCAGCCCTCGACGAGGCAATCCCTCCGCTCTCCCAAGAAGCAATGTGGTGGTATTTCAACCCCCGATCGAATTCTACCATCGACCCTTTTGAAACTAGGGTCAATCAAGCTCTACTCGGGACTTAGTCAAGGCAAAGACTGTTCGTAAATACCACTCAACCCTCTTCCAGCTGATAAGAGGGACTCGTGCTAACCATATGTCAGAGCCTATAGAGTATATATCAGATAGATGTGCTCGATCCACGACGCTCCTTATCACCTACATATGATAAAATTATGTTAAAACATAATCTACATTATTATTTAGATGATCCAACTGTGTTTGCCGCAGTTATCTATTTCATTCATACGCAACATTCGCTATTTGTTAAACGTATTTCATTCCATACACAAATGCTTTTTTTGAAGAATAATAAACATGAGGCATCAACAATCTTATAAATTACAAATAAATTATTAATAAAAAATGAAAGGGATTACCTAAAACTCACATGATAAAACACAATCTCAATCCTCATCATGACAACATACAAGAAGAGTATTGAGATTGTGAAAAATATGACCCTCATTGCACAATTTTGGTAGTGTTTCACTATCTCCTTGAGGGCTCCTCAATATTGACCCCACCCACATACACATAGAGCATCAACATTCCCATCTTAGGATTATAGATTGGATCTGACCTAACCATATCATGATCCAACATCAAAATTATCAAACCTTAAGATAGGTCAACAACATTCAAGGATAGAAGATGCACCAAATAACTTCTGACCAATGATGGGCTTAGATGAGAGATAACATAATAAATAAATAAGAAATAAAATATGCAGATCAAATGCAATAGGACAAGAAGTTTAGTTGAAGATATGCAACCTAAAGTTGGCACCTTAAACTCAACATAGTGGATGGAGAAAATAATTCATAAATCAGCCTCAAATAATTAGGTTAAGGCTATGATCATGATCATGATGATAAAGAATTTCAAAATCTCATAAGTTAAAAACTATGAACTGAAAAATAATTTAATAAATTTGAAAACAAGCAAATAGTTCAAAAATTGAGACAAGAGAGGAGCTTTTCTAATTTCCATTGATTGAATAATTAACCTAAGGAAATGCTTAAGACTGATGACAACACTACATGAATATGAACATATACCTTCCATGGCCCATTTGTAAATTTGTCCAATATTTGCCTTTCTCATCAATTGTAAACTAAGATAAGCGAGCTTAACAGGAAGTTACAAAACCGGTTGTGATGCTAAAATCAATTTCAAAACCGCTACAACCTCCTCCCTCGCCTCCATGAAAGGTCAATCTAACTCAAATGAAAATAACATATGGCAAGAGTTAGAAAAGCCATATAGAACACCCTCAAGGCAATTTAGAGACTCCTCAACATTGCAGGATATGGATCACACATACACAAGAGGATATGACAAAGGATGACAAAGGTAAGAACATATATAAGAGAGATATCAAGACAAAGCGAGAGGGCCATGACAAATGAACTTTAGGATGATATTGGCCAGCACAAATCCATAGACAAAATACCTAAAATCTTGAAAACTCACATGCACATAAATATAATTGCAAGTATTAGCTAAATAAAATTGCAAGTATTATCATTATACTTAATAACGAGATCGAAAGTGATAGCAACAAAAAAAATACCTAGAAGAAGTCGTGGAACGGACAAAAACACAATGCGCGGTTTTTGACACGGCGCCGAGATGTTCACGAGGAGGAGTGTTTCTGGTATGGGACGTCGTCCTTAGGAGAGCGGAGTTCGGGGAAGGAATCGAGGAAAACCGAGGAGCTACGATCGGGCTAAAATGAAAGCCTAATTAGGGCTTTACAAATGATAATTGGCCACTAATTAATCGGAACTGGCGAGTAATCGCTACTCTTTCACGTGCATCAACGCCACCGCCGGACGACAAGGAGCCGCCCCATTAAGGGCGTGCATTATTCTTAAATTTTTTTTTTATTGATACTCAATTAGCTAATTCGTATTTTAACGGTACTCAATTTAAAAAAATTGCCTACTATAAAAAGTTAGATGATTTTTTTGATCAAATGATAGAAAATCGATTAGCAGCCACGGCAGTAGAAAGTAGAAAACAAATGGTGACATTTTGGATGCGCTTCTTCAACTTAATCGAGAAGACAATGCGAAGCTTAGCAAGAAAACCATAATATCCTTTCTGTTTGTAATTGATCACGCTATGTTTGCCGTCGTTAGTTTCTTAATTTTCACTATATACTCAAAGTAAACGGGATTTTTTGTTTCTTTTAAATTTTATTAGGATTCTTTTGTCGCTGGAAGCGAGACGAGCTCGACTGCATTGGAGTGGGCGATGGCGGAATTGCTTCACAGGCCAGAACTGATGGCGAGGGCTCGCAAGGAGATCGCGACAGTTATCGGCTTTGAGAAAGAAGTAGAAGAGTCGGACATCTCAAGACTACCATTCCTCCAAGCGGTATTAAAGGAGACACTCCATCCGCCGGCTCCCCTTCTGTTGCCTCACAAAGCAGAGGTGAGCACGGAGATAAATGGCTACATGGTGCCGAAGAACAGTCAGGTGCTTGTGAACGTATGGGCCATCGGTAGAGACGAAACGGTTTGGGAGAACCGGATCGCTTTCTGCCGGAGAGGTTCGTGGGGCAGCTTGCGAGATTGATTTCGGACAGCACTTCGAGCTCACGCCATTTGGTTCAGGACGGCGGATCCGGGGCTGCCTTTGGGTGTTCGGATGGTGCAGCTCATGCTGGCCTCACTCATTCAATCCTTTGAATGGACTTTGCCGGATGGAATGGCGCCTAAGGATTTGGATCTCAGGGAGAAGTTTGGTGTCACGCTTTGCATGGCTTCTCCACTTGAGGCCATGACTATCCCTGCCAGATAAATTTGAATACCGGACCACCGTCACAGTCCACTTAAGCCATCCTTTCGACTTCAGTGGTACTAATATCCGGTATCCCTCAACAGAGAAATTACCCTGGTATCCCATTTCATGGAGAAATTACTACGAGTGGAGTAAGGACCTTTCAGATTATTAGGTATTATGAAATATATGGCAATATATATTAATTTTATACATACTTTTCCACATACATAATTAATATATAATAATCTGAACAGTCTTAACTCCACGCATAATAATTTCTTCCATTATGTTAATGACTATAGTCCTCCAAGAGATATCTTCTTTTGTTTATTTAATAATGTTAGAAGCCTATCCTATTAAAACTATTTGATTATGTAAATTGGTTTTCATTTTCAATTAAACTGATTTGGGATTTCATTTTTGAATAAAGTTAGGAAAAATCCTATAATAACAACAATTTGTTGTACTCAATTTTGATAGAAGAAATTTTTATAATTATTAAATATATTTTAAAATAATTAAGATATGAATTTTAAGTTAGGATAGCAAAATTAAATTTTAGTCACTGAATTATTTTAAGATAAATATAATATATATAGATGGAGCTATATTGAAAGGATTTAAGGCCAATTTGGCCTTTTTTTTTTTTCTTACACAAATCTCTTGTGAAATAATAATCTTAGGATCTATTTGTGATAGCTATAATTATATGAAAACTCAGTGGTGAAATAATTGCAGAAGAGTCTCTAATTTAAAATGCATCGGTGAGAATTACAAAATTTTAATTTAGAAAGTCAAACTCTAGCTTCGTGGCCAAGGTCTGATTGGAAAACCAGGTCGTCTGATTGGAAAACTGTAGATTTTTCAAAATGTATTAGAATATGAATATATATGATGTAATATATATATATATATATATATATATATATATATATATATATATATATATATATATATATATAAAGACCTAGATAATAGCATTATTATAATTATCATATGATAATAGATCTTGTTGAAAAAAAAAATTCTATCATAAAATTTTCTAAAAATACAAAAAAATCCCAATTATGGCCATATGAAAATTAAATTATTAAACAGATCTTTAATCGAAACCATTTGAATGCGGCATTCTGAGGCCAGCACTTCTCAGTTGGCATTAAGGAATTAAAATATATTAATGAACTTGTATGATGATATAAATATAAATATATTGCAAATACATATATTTTATATTAAAGCATTTGTTGTGAATCGCATCAGAACTTCTTCAGATAAATTTTCTTTAAAGCCCTCATAAAATGTTTAATTATTCAAATTTAATTCATTCTATTTGATTTATACGGACCAAAATATTTTTGTTTGGGTTTGAATCAACCGTAAAAACTGGACAATTACTTTGGTTTATGTGAATTTGTTGTCATCATATGTGATAACTTCTACTACTCTAATAATAAATTTATCACTTAACAATTTTATTTATATGAGAAAAAAAATGTTTGTGATGCTCTTAATTATAAAATTTTATTAATTTTTTTTTTATTGTTTATATTAAAAGTTAAATATTTTTTTTAAAATTGTCAATACTAATCTCAAATTTGGTTGAAAAATATAGAGAATAAATTTGAAATCTTTAGGGCTTATTTGGATCAATTTTATTTTGTAATTTTGTTTTTATCTTTTATGTTATTTTTAAAAATATAATTATTTGATGAATTTTTTATATTTTTTAAAAATTATATACTCGGGGATTACATACATAGCACTCAACATATTTAACATCTAAAAAATAAATATTACACTCATGGCACTTAAAATTATAAATCTAACAAAAAATATCACTCGCCTTTAAAAGAAACAAATTCTGTCACCCCGTCCCCGCGGCAAAACCTAGCTCACCATCTTCACCGGCAATCTTTGTTAAGGTCCTGATTTGTCCAATGCCAAGAAAAATTGATTTGTTATGCGAGCACTATAAAAGTTTTTTCTCTTCATATCATGAATAATATGTTAAAAAAGAAAATCGAGATATCCAATTGAATATATGGGCTCGAAATTCCACCCACCTCACAAATATTGAATTGAAGAGAGTGATTTAAGTGCATAATTTTGAATGATAAAATAGTAGATAAGACACTACTAGAGATTTCGCCCTCATTTGGTGAAGACTTTAGATGGTTCCGTGTTTTCTAAAAGCAAGCACATATAGTTAATTACCTCTCAATAAGAGAGAACTTCGACAAGGCTAGTATCGCTTAATGTATGTAAGAAGAAAAGATATGGAGTTTTAGAATTTAAGATTATGAAATTCATCATTTCGATAAACCGATGATTGGGAGAATGATGACGTCGATCTAGATCTCATGGTTCACATCCCGCCATCGTGGTCCCTAGTCTACTTAGTCGGGAGGTAATGACCCAACTCGGAAAGGATCCTCAAAATACATGAGTTACATTATCCAAGAAATCCTTATAGACCTAGGGTGGTGTTTGTCTAAAGAGACAATCTTAAGTTCACCTTAGCTAATAGAGGGATGTTTGCCCTATAAAATATACTCTTGTGGGCTCCAAAAATTTGCCACCGACCACTCGACAAATATTTTGAATTGTTGAGAGTGATTTGAAGAATGTCGGTGTAATTTTCAGAAGACAGATGAAATAGTAGATAAGACACTACCCAAAGATTTCGCCCTCGTTTTGCAAGGACTTTAGATGTGATTCCAGGTTTCCTATAGGCGCAAGCCCTACCCCTCTCAATAAGTGAAAGAGAACTTTCGATTAGTCATTATATTGCTCAATGCTAAAAGATTAGCATATGAGTTTCGAATTTAGATTATGAAATTTATCATTTCATTAAACTAGATGGTTGGGGAATGATGATGTGCACGATCTAGATCCCATATGTCATCCCGCCGGTCCCTAGTATCTTAGTCCAGGAGGTAGTCGACCCAACGACAAGAGACATGTCATCCAAGAAATCCCAGACTGTATGTGGTATTTTTCTAAGGAGACAATCTTAAGTCTAGCTGAGAGGGTTATTTGCCTCATCAAGTATACCCTATGATTCACAACTCAAAGGGCAGAGCTATTGGGGAACATACGGGCTACGGTCGTGATTGTAATATAATGGAGTCTGATTGGCTAAATCACTCGATCAGAGGACTCTGGTCATAACTACTTCATCTGTGGAGCCTATTGGCCAAGCCACATAGTTAGAGGACACGCGCCACGTCCTTAGTGGCAAAAGATTGATTGAGAGTGAACATAATAGAACACTTAACTTGACATTGGCTCATTTGTGAGCTAGAGTTTTCTTAATTTGTCACCCCAACAAACAGTTGCGGAAGGTGGATAGATTGAGTTTGATTTAAGTTTTGATGAATTTCATTTAAGCGTTGCTACTTAAAATTGATTAATTAGAATATATTTAAGAGCTTTAGAGTCAACTCGCTTTAGCTATTAATATTAGATCTACTATCACCCAACGTAATCCCGATATTTTACTGATTTGAAACTCTTATTATAGGTTTTGAGATTTGGTTGACCCGGACCTAGTCCTAAGACTAAACTGGGAAACAGTAAAGATCCTCACTTAATTTTAGCATTCAAAGATAGTGTCAGCCCATGTGGGTTTATAGTAATTTTATGTTTGAATTATGAGATTGATTTTAATTTTCATTTAATTTATTTACCTTTTCCACATTAAGATTTGCACTTGAAATCTCTATGTCCCAGCACATGCAGAATTTATATTTTAGATAATTTCACCCAATTAGTGATTTCGATTTTGAAAATCATAATAGAATGAAATTCTTAATTTTAATATTGAAGGAAAGCTCCATAATTTTTTGTAGATTTTGATTTAGTATGTCGCCTTATCATTTGTATAAAGAGTTGTAGATCCTGCGAAGAAGGTATGATTTAGATTGCAGTTTAAAATATTACTTTACTTAGTTTACTTGTTGAATTTTTTGTAATTCTCCCAACTTGATTATGCTTATAATTTAAATCACTTTTGATAAATTATGTCGATTTGAGGTTTATTGTTTTATTTTTTCATGCATAGTTAGCATAATGTCATTTTATATAGAATTATTAAACCAATTTGAATTCATCCTTAGACTTTATGTTTATTGTAAGTTTGTTATGAATAGTATTAGTCTTTAAATTTCAATTAAAGCTTGTTTGATTTTGAGAAATTTATAAGAAAGAGAACTCTCATTACTTGATTTAAGCCATAGAGAATTGTAATTAGAGTTTGTGAGTTTGATATTAGCCTCCCCAAATTTCACTTGCATTTTAAATGAGTGTCCATTTCTTTCCAAAATTTTCTTTTAAGTGCTCTCCCCCTATTTCTCTTTGATTTAACATTTATCTCCATATTTATCATATACTCTTTTGTTTGACCTAATTTTAGGTAATTCCCATTAAGGAATTTGTTTAAGTCCTGAATTTTAGTCTAAATTTTGGCGACCTCCCGTCGTCCGTGCATGAGGTGCGTCGAGGGGTATTTTCTTCTTCGGTATGCCTGCATGAGTGGTGTCTTGCATCCTGGGTTTTCATCTCATCGCACCCTCTTGAGCCGCAGAGGCATTTAAACTTGAAAGAGACAAATGCATATATATTCACACTTTTTTCTTTTAAGCATTCTTAAGTCGGTTCATTTCTCTCTTATTTTTTAAGTCAAAAATTTGACTAATTTTGCAACCTCCTCGTCCTGTATGGGTCGCATGAGTGTTTGGCTTACTCCCTCTTGAGCGTAGCAGTGGTGTCTTACACCTGTCAATTTTCATCTCATCGTGCCCTCTTGAGCAGGCTTCATACGAATGAAGATAAATCTATATATTCATCCTCCTTTTTTCTAAGTCTAAAAATTAGACAAAATTTGGTAACATTTAGTCAGGAGGGAGCAACATCTAACTGTTGGCTTACTTAATGCTCTTGAGCGTGGGAGTGTCTTTGCGACCGCAATAGATTTTTTCATCTAGCCTCTTATATAACAAAGCCTTGACTTGCAGAAACGAGCATATATATATATATATATATATATATATATATATACATATATATATATATATATATATATATATATATATATATATATGTATATATACATATACATATATATATATATATACATATACATATATATATATACATATACATATATATATATATCATTTTGGCCTCAATGCTCGGAGAACAAGGTTGGGTATCTTTGGAGAAAAACTCTTCTGGCGGTGTTCTTCTCGGTTGCGATGAGATGAATTTGAAGAGGTAATGCGAGGAATGTGACACCGAAAATCGAAAGAAGAATTCGCCTCTTGACGATGTTCTTCCCTTTGTGTGAAAATTGGAAGGATAGCGAGGAGTGTGGAGCGAAAAAGAAGAAGCCTCTTGGCGATGTTCTTGATTTGTGATGAAGCGAAAATTGACGGGTTATGCAAGGAATCTGATATCAGCAAAAGAAGAATTACTTAATATTGTTCTTCCCTGATTTGCGGGGAAGCAAAAATTAGATGGGTTACGGGTTGCGGAAAAAAAAATCGTGCAGCGGGCCAGCTTGCGCGGGCTGCGGAGCGGACAGCGGGTTGGTGTGGAGGCGGGCCGTGCAGATTGCAGGATGGGAAGCGAGCTTGCGAGCTGGAACGGGCTCGGAGGCGGTTTATGGGATGCACGCAGAATGCCGGACCGGAGTGGGTTTGTGTTTTTTTTTTGTTTTCTACAGTTGAAGGAGAGCCAATGGGAAAGCCACGAGGGAAATTTTAGTAATGCCGAGGAAAACTACAACTAGAGCGGAAGCTGCAGCGGCCTGGCCTGGATTATCAGCACTGTACACGAACCTGCGGATGCGTTTATAAATAATGAAAGATGCTGCTGCTCCCATGACAGGGGATATGACCCACGATGAAGCTACTCGTGCCAGGGAACTCCAGAAAATAGCTCCAATGCCGCCATGAACTACACCAAAACCAACCATGACACCTACTATACAGTGTGTGATAGAAACAGGCCAGCCATAGAAAGAAGCCACCCGAAGCAGCCAACGATGAAAGAAGCCCAGCAAACAGCAACGAATCCTTTCCCTGAAACACCGAAACCACAAGGATCCCCTTCTGAATAGTACTCGTCACATAAGTCCTCATCAAGAGAGCCCCAGAGAACTCCAGCACCGCCGCAATCAATATCGCCTGCAAAAGCGAGAGCGCCCCAAGCCCACTGACGTGCCCATCGCGTTGGCCACGTCATTAGCTCCAATGTTCCACGCCATGTAGAACCCGGAGAGCAGAGTCACATAGGACAGAACCCTAATCTTCGCGCTCGCCGCGGACGTCACCGACCGCATCATAAGGGGTAAGCTGAGTGCTGCCAGCACTAAGCAGGCAAACCCCTATGCCACACGGGATGAGATACCCAAGGCCCGCACCATCTCCGTGAGATCACTGCTATTGAAAAGTTTGTGAGTTCCATCATCCTCGATAGAAGCGAAGGAGGATACGGTGGCGGAGTGGGGTGGAAGCGGAGGAGAGGATTGGAGCAGTAGAGTTTGAGGTGGGGGCGAAGAACAGGAGTTCGACAGGGAAGGAGGATTTCGCTTCCTTGCCGTTGAAGGAGTTGTGCTTGCAGTTCCTTGACCGAACAAAGGGAGGGAAGAATGGCGGGATTGGTTGAGCCTTGGTTTTAAGTTTTATTTTAAACTTTAAGTTAATTAATATATGTATATTAATTAAGCATCTAATCAATGCTAATTTAAATTTTATGACAAAAAAATCATATAGTTAATATATATGTCTATCTTAAGTTATTAGATGTTAGAATGATGGCCTTGATTTTTCGAGCTGTTTAGTTGTTAGCGTTAAATTAATTTGACTCAAAATGCGTCGCTTTCGACTATTTTTGCACAGACTTTTCCGAATTAAGTGTGAACAATCTTATTTGATAGATTTTGATGTTTTAAAACTAACGGTGTGATCAATTTTGTGAACGGGTGTCATTGGTGCGTCGGTCTCCGACCGATATACGTGCACGTTGCGACGGCACTCTGATTGATCATCAAGTCATGCAATATTTATATTCTAACCAATTTTGATGTTTTGAACACGATGACAAAGTCTGCTCATCGATCGGAGATCATTTGAGTTGATTTTGGTGACGTCCTGTGCATTTATATCTCGATTTACGTGATATCACTTCAAATCATTCGACATTTGCACATACTCATCTGAATTGAGCTCGGACAGTCTCATTTGATAGTTTTCAATATTTTGAAGCTAACGACATGATCAATTTCATGAACGAATGTCATTTGGTCATCTTCGCTTCACGACTCGATATCGCGTGACATTGATAGCTTCGAGTCTTGTCGATTCGTTAGATTTTGCAATATTTATATTTTGATCAATTTCAACATTTTGAACACGATGGTGAAGTACATTCATCGATCGGAGATCATTTTGATCATTTTTAGTGATTTTGAGTGCATTTTGAGCCTCAATTTGCGCACTGTCACCTCCGAAGTTCGTCGAATTCGACTTGTGGACTTGACTTGACTTATGACACATATGTGGAGGTCAACAAATGCCCCATAAATGTGATTCGCGCATGGGTGAGTCGCGTTTGTTAGTTGACCCTTTGGGCTGGCCATAGAACTTGGATCATTTCATCTTCGATTGCGGTAACTTACGGAGCTTTAACAGGATTTGTCATTAGTATGATGTCTAATTCAGGACATGTTAAATGACGGGCTTGACCAATTTGTCAGAATCGACTTGTCAGATTGATAAGAGTTTTACACCATATCTTTCGCTTCAATGGTTTTCTTTGAAGATCTCTTTCTTTTATGTCATTGTTTTGAGTTTTCTCAATCTAACTTAGTGCTTGATTGGGTTTCTTTGGAGAATTGATTTATTTATTTTAATAAAGGACTCCACGGGAATTAGTTTATCGTGCTTGGTGGATTTCAAATTCCTTGTCAAGCTTTGAACGGACTTGATGAAGCGACATGATTTGTCCTATTGACTTGTCAGAAGTGTATGCACTCTATGAACCCTTCTTCTTTGCTTTGGATTCATTGAAGGGTACATCTGAGATGACTCAAACTTAACATAAACTAAAAAAATGTCACTGTCTTTGAATTTTAAAGTACATTTAGAAGAATTTTCAAGATGAAAATATATAAATACATCAATATTTGAATTGATGTACTCTAAAGGAGATTTTAACATACAACATTGATTTCATATATATATATATAAATCTAAAAATGCCCCCTGCATAATAGGGGAATTTTCATGAAAAATTTCTTCATCTGGAGCATGTTTATTTAAAGATCTCGGCATGAAGCACGATGTCGACCTAAATAGATATACTAAAAAAATGCCCCCTGTCTTGCAGGAGGATTTTTATTATATCTCGAGAATGTATTTGCTATGTATAATACTTTTTCAAGTATTTCCATTAATTGGTGGCATTGGTCTTTAGTCCTTTGTCAATGAGTTGGTATGCCTCCTTGATATACTTTTCAATGACAAAAGGGACCTTCATTAGGCTCAAATTTGCCACCAAATTTTTAGATTAGAATAATTGGTCTTCTGATGCAGGACCAACTCTTCTTTTTTTGAATGTTGAGGCCGCGATATGGTCAAAAGCCACGGACATCTTTACTCGATAGACTTCGTGATGAGCTTGTGTCAACTTCATCAAGCTTGTGAGTTCCTCCATTCTCGAGATGCATTTTGATCTTCAATTAGATTGTGGATGGTACTCAGTGAAGGCAACTCAACTTTGGGAAGCTCCTCAAATCATGAATAGAGTGGCTTTAGTCATTTGTAGGTGGTTTACACCCACAATGCCTCTACTAGCTTGGTATGCCATTCTCTTTTATTTTTAATGAGAATCTTCTTGAGCAGCTTAACTAATGTCTTATTGAAGTCCTCCACCAAACCATTTGCTCTTGGATTGTATATTAAAGAGTATCGTCAATCAATTTTATGTCGATCAACGAATTTATAAATCTTTGCACTCTTGAAAGTAATTATCAAAAGTATTTGGCGTAACACTCAATATATAAACCACATTATGTGTGAAGAACTTGATCTTTTCATTCGTGTAACTTCTTTAAATGGGTAGCATCATTGAAATGTCGGTCCTTCTTGGGATGAAGCGTCTACGTTGTGAAGGTTGATCAATTGGTCGATTACATCATGCTAACATTCAAATGGTGAGGATCTTTATTGGGTTTAATGGATTTGGAGGTTGATGGATGAGATTATGTGACACTCGTGACACTTCTTAGTGATTTTCTCACCATAGATGGCGCAAAGAAATCTCAATTCACAAAGTAGCATTTTTTAGCTCCTCAACTTTCGTCAGCGAAGGGCAAAGGATGGTCATCCTCGACTAGGTTAACTTCTTTAAGTTCATCCATAGTACTATTTGTCCACCATCTTCAAGTTCTTAGTCTTGAGCTTGGCTTCACTTCTTCATCATTTTTTAAGAAGAATTTCATGGGAATCATCTTCTTCATCACTATGAGTCTCGATCTCAACTTCTATTATATTATAACAGGATTTATTTTGATGAGATTTGCGGATGAACCCAAAACCTGTAGTGATAAACTTATGACTTCTTCATGATGCTTGACGACTTCTTTGGCTCCACATCTTGTTAAATATTTGGGTTCTATATTTAGCAGTCTTAATATGAATTCCAAGATCATGCATCATTCTTCGTAATTTTTATGGATAGCATATTGGTATTCTTATTGGTATTATCTCATTAGAATTTCATATTGAGTAGGCTGCTCAAAATTTTAAGGCTGAGACTCTTCAGATTTGTAAAATAGAGTTCCTGTTCTATCACTTTCGCTCGACGGCGACACATTGAATGTTACTAATTCTTCAATATCATGAACCTCTAGTGGAGTGATTTCTTTGAAGCACTGTTGAGGGATGGGTATAATTTTGAGTGAGTCATCTCACTCTGCCAAGTGAGCTATCCTCCTTGATGAAACCATCGAACTCTATTTCATAAGTAGATTCAAAATCATAGTGAACTAGAATCACTATTTCATACTTTCTTGAAAGCTTATACATTCCCTTAGGTTTGACAGGAATATCTTCCCCTTCTTCTATGTCACTTCCCAAATGAGGAACTGATTTGCTTGACAAGTGCAGAATCAAGTGCTTTAGGGAGAGTCGGCATTGCCTTTTTTCTTCTACTTTGCTTCTACTCTTTCACCTTGTGAAATTGCTTTTTAGTTCTTGAAGTGGATTCTACCGCTTCAAGAGGCTCTATTGGCTTAGGCGCTTTGAGGATGAAGTACTTTGCATCTTCATAAATCTTTGCTTAATTGATAGAGAATGGTTGTAGGTTACGATTCAATTTCTCTCCATGTTTGAATACTTCATACATTGATGCATAGTTGATGGGACCATTCCACTCATTTGATGCAAGAGCTCTAAATGATGTATCGCATTGATTACATGAAACGTATATAAATATGAACTTGGCGAGAATAAAAGAACCCAGTTTTGCCTTTTCATTGAAATCATGAACCATCAACTTATCTCTCCCAAGATGTTGGATATTGGTGATAATCCCCTCAATACCTTTAAACTCATAAGATTGATAGAAGAACCGGGATCAATCAATATTCGGCTGATCAAGATGCCATCACTCTTTACAATAACATATAGAGGACAGTTGTGATCCGCTGTCCCCAACATAAGATCTTCATCAAAAAATGTGATTATTGGGAGATCTTGAGTTTGCAATGCTTTAGTCATGCATTTCTCAGCAAAGTAAGCTTCATAACTCTCGGATCTTTGAGAGCTATCAAAGTTTCTCGGTCTTTTAACATCAAGAGAGTCATACACACTTTCGGTTGTATAGATATTTGTGGTGTGATAGAATATTATATTCTATCTTCTCATTTAGGCTTTATCCTAGAATTTTGGGAATAATATCCTCATTGACTTCAATTTATTTACCTTTATTTTTATTTCCATTTCTCTTCTTTGATGAAGGTGGTAAGACTTTACCACTTCTCAACTGAACTTGAATCACCTTATCTTACTCAGATTCTTCTGAAGAGGTAGTTTCTTTGAATTTCTTTCTTATTCTGGAAGATTGACCAAAATGTCTAGACTCATTTTTCAACATCATACATTTCATACATGATGATATTGATGAGTCTGACTCTTCTCCATTGGGAAAACATAGATCTTCATCACGACTGTATTATTGAGTCATTAAACAAAATTCAGGCGTTAGCTCCTTGCTCTTCTTTACTTTCTTGACAATGATGGGTTGGTTGAGTCTACTCTTATCATTTTAGAGTAACGATGTTGAAGAATATCGACATCACATAGATGATTTCCATGTCTCTCTTGGAAAGATTCACCATTATCTTCTTCATCGATTCAAGAAGTTTAAGCATGAAGTCAAGCCTAAATGGTTGTCTTGCCATTTGGTGATACTCCTCTGATTAATGATCTTTTGAGTTATGGTTCTCTTCTTGATCTTCCTTTTCTTAGCCAGCTTCTTTGATTTATGAGACCTGCGTTTAGTAGACTACTTCTCATGCTGCGATGGAGTATCCTTATCAGAATGCTGCTGAGAAGCCCAAATACTGGGTTTAGGCATCTTCTTAAGTCTAATATAGGTTCAAGTGGTGATTTTCACTTAACACTGGGGATGTCTTTTAGGCTTCAATATCTTCGTCTTTTTTGGAGACTACTTGTTTGCCATTCTTCAATGAATTGATTTCTCCTTTTTTGTCTTTCTTTGGATGATATGGAAGAGGGCGTAATCATCCTTGTAGACTCTCTTTTTTGGGTTGACTAGAACACTCGGATAGTGTAAATTCACCCGATACTTTCTTTCTAGCCAATCTTTGAAGACATAACAATCTTCAATAGATTGATCATCGATGATGAAGTAATTTGGATTCTTGACTTGATCAGAACTTGCCTTTTAATTTCGTGTATAGGCACTATTTACCAAAATAATTTAGTCACCTTGTCCCTTCTAAAGAATATTCTTTGTTCATCTTTTCCTTAAGAGATGGTGCATTTGCTCATCATCTCTCTTATTGCTTGTTTTGGATGCTCCCACCACTTAGAAAAGTTCGAGGTTTGTCATTACCTCCCAATACCAATTTTTTAGTTGTGGATTAAAATAACAGCTTCTTTCCTTATCATCATTGTACATTGACTATTTTCCTTTATCCACATTGTATATCACCACTTTTCACCATTTGAGCTATAAAGAGAGCATGAATTTCATTTCTTCTTGAGTCGAAGGTTTGTTTCTCTTTGCTTTATGCATAGACTTGGACTTAGAGGCGATTCAACTTTTGAATTTAACCACCCTATCGAGCAAGTGGAATGTTGCTGTCGCTATCATAAAATGGTGTCATTTTATCATCCATATTGTTCATTAGCAATTGGATCGCATGTTCTTCTTCCAATTATTACTCACACTTCATTCTTATGTTGTGCCAATGACTTATGAATTTTGTCACTGACTCATCTTTCCTCCTTTTCAACAAGGCAATGTCAGCGATTGTGATTTTTTGGATTGTACTGACGAACCTCTTCACAAATATAATCTCTAATTCACCAAATATTTTAACTGAATCATTTGACAATTCTGCATACCATTCAGCGGTGAGATCACTTGACAATTTGACAAAAGTAGTGCATTATTCCCTCACGTACCAAGTAGCCTTAAATTGGGCTAGATGTTGCTTTGGATTACCAAGTCTGAAAGTATTAAATTTTGCGAGTAACCTTTGGGTACAACACTTATCATATTGGGTAAGGCGACCTTACTCACCGACTTTTGACTGAGGCTATGATTACCTTTATCTTTTCATTGATTATTATTTCTAGTTAAGCAGCTGTTATCGTTCTAGGTGTGCTAGCCAGATTTTTAATTGTCGCTTGGAGAGGTAGTGGGTTAACTTTGTTCCTCGCTTCATGTGTGTAGCATGTACTATAGGAGCTTGAGGTACCATAATAGTTTGTGGTATAGAAGTTGTATTATTAGTTGCCTGTTGATTAGAAAACAAAATAGGTGTTGCACTTGATGTGATATTTTTCTGCAACATCTCTATGATGATATTCATTTGTACCATTATATCATTCATTTTGGTACCAAGCTGTGCAATCTCCTTGTCATTGATCTCCATTTGACGCTATATTTCTATTTGCTCTCTAGTTAGCATCATGACATCAATCAGTACAAGTTCTTCTTCTTCTTCTCCTATTTCTTATTTCTGCTCTATTCCTTGCTCATTTTCAGGGGTAGAACTTGACTATCCTTCTCCTTATGCATTTGTAGAGATGCGATTGAGGCTATCTGACGTTGATTTTAAAAGCGCATATACGATCATTTCTTGGTTCAACCATATAAGCGACTTTGACACCCATGATCTCTTTCTCATTGGCTTCTTCTTCTTCATCTTAGAAATATTGAAGATCCATCTTCTATTTGCTTCTGTGAAGACTCTTCTTCGTAAGCGTCAAAATCGTTGCTCACGATTTTGTTGATCTTGATGGTGTTGGCGGAGAGTTCATCTATATCTCTCATATAGACAACTTCCACTTTGATATCCTCTTCATTATTTTCTTGCACATGAATGATTAACATTTCCGGTTGATCTCTAGTTCAATGTCGAATAAAATACTTCTTCTATTAAAGGCGATCAAAGTCAACCTTCTCTTGTAGGGTGAACGATCGATGATGGGATCCCCAGAGGATTCTCCAATGTCGACCATCATGTCTTTCATCATGATATCCTTTCTATTGGGTATTCACTTCTGATGAGTTGATTTTGAGGCAGATTTTTGAGTATATATCTTAGATGTCGCACCTCTTCTATTACTCAAAGTTTCATTACAGAGCCTTGGCCTCCATATTTGCTTATCATTTCACCGAGACCTTTCAGCAGTGGATTCTTGGACACGTGGTCCAAGTGTCATGCTTTGATGCTCACCATGCGAAGCATACTAGGCTCGCTGGTTAGTTACCAGAAGAGATGACAACTTTCTTGGTGGAGCTTCAGTACTTTCCATCACCATAGGCCTCTAAAATGTTCTTTTCATTAGGCCTTTGTTCTTAGCTACTTTGAGAACATATCGGAGACAGTGTATGGTGTCTCCTTGTTGGAGCTTGACATGGTTGCCAAGGATTGCTATTTTGCCGAGAGCTATTCCTCTTTACCCACTTTAGATTGTCAAAATTATTGTGGGTAGGAATACTCGCTTAAGCTACAATATCCTTACTAGGTCGTTCAAAGGGGATCTGCTGAGCCCTTAGCTCAACATTTCTCCTTCTTCTCTATCTTCTGGTTAATTTGCTTCCTGATGAGGAAGCTTCATGATCATGCTTTTTGGGTACAAAAGTTCAATGGTAGTTGTACCGAGGAATTAAAGACACATTTTCCAGAATTCTTTTCATCATGGGAGCTTGATGCCTGAAGTTCTCGGAGAACTCCTTGATGGTTGGTCATTGAATTGATTGGTGCACATGGCTAGAAGGAGCTTGATAATTTGAGGCTTCCGATGGCCTTGGACGAATGTACCACGGGTGGGTACTTCAATAGTTATAGATATGATAGCCAGGAAATTCAAGCTACCAAATTGAATGGTAGCCTCGACATCTCCTGTGTTAATGATGGCACTAGTAGATGTTGCACCACGACATTGAATGGTGAAAGGAGTGCTTTATAGATCCATTTTTCAAAGTGAAAGATGGGGATTAGTATTTAGCAATTATTATTTCACCCCATACTTTCAAGATGCAGAGGCGCCAAAAAAAAAAATAATGGTGTAATAAAGATATACTCTACAAAATGATTCATTCTACATTAAGCTTCATATTGAATTTATTACACACTTAAATCATCATTTTTGTTTAAAATTTTTAAAAAAATTATTGCTACTATAGCACATATATGACTAGCCAAAGATGGAAAGATAATCCTCAGTGGAAATCGTGAGCTCCAAATTCACCTCGATAATTTTTTGAATTGAAGAGAGTATGATTTAAAGTGTCGGTGTAATTTTAAGGTTGATGAAAGTAGATAAGACACTTATTTGCCCTCATTTGCGGACTTTAGATATGGTTCAGTTTCTATATAGCCACATAGTTAATTACCTCTCCATAATGAGAGACTTTTGATTAATTTGTCATTAGATGTTAAATGCATAAGCGTATAGCGACATGTAGTTTGAATTTAGATTGAAATTTATCATTTAAAAGCCGGATGGTTGGGGAATGATGATGTGCCCGATCTAGATCCCATGGTTCCGTCATCTCGGCGTCAGCGGTCCCAGTCTAATCGAGAGAGGTAGTCGAGCAATGAAGGTTCCTCATCAGCAACACATGGAGAAATCCTTGTAGGCCTTGGGTGATGTTTATTTAAGGAGATAATCTTAAGTCTACCTTAGCTGATAGATGGCTATTTGCCCTATCAAGTATACCCTATGATTCACAACTCAAAGGACAGAGCCATTGGGGAGCATACGGCTCGATCGTGATCATAATATAATAGAGTCTGATTGGTCAAACCACACGATTAGAGGACTCTGGTCGTAACTACTTCATATGTGGAGCCTACTGGCCAAGCCACGTAGTCAGAGGACACGGGACACATCCTTACTAACAAAAGATTGATTGAGAGCGAACATAGTAGAACACTTGACTTGGCATTGGCTCCTTTGTGAGCTAGAGTTTTCTTAATTTGTCACCCTCGACAAACAGTTGCAGAAGGTGGATAGATTGAGTTTGATTTAAGTTTTAATGATAGATTCATTTAAGTAGTTTCATATTGCTACTTAATTGATTAATTGAATATGTTTAAGAGCTTTAGATCATCAACTGTTTAGGCTATAGAGGATTAGATCTATTATCACGACAATCGATTTCTCAGATATTTCACTGATTTGAAACTCTTATTATAGGTTTTTAGATTTTGTTGACCCGGACCTAGTCTTAAGACTTAACTGGGAAACAACCCGTGCAACATCCTCAGACACTTGAATTTCAGCATTCAGTATAGTGTCAGGGCCCATGCGGGTGTATAGTAATTTTAGGTAATTTTATGTTTGAATTATAGGTTTATTTCAGGTTTTTCATTTAATTCCAACTTTAGCTTTTTAACCTTTTGAACATTAAAATTTACTTGAAATCTCTATGTAGAGCACATGCTATAGTTTTAGATAATTTCTAAATTGATTTAGTTAATTTTGAAAATCATAATTAGAATGAATTCTTAATTTTTTGTATTGAAGGAAAGCTCCATGATTTTTGTAGATTTTGGTTTAGTATCGCCTTCTATCTGCTTGTACAAAGAGTTGTAAATCCGGTGGCGAAGAAGGCATTTTGATTTAGATTACAGTTAAAAATATTACTTGCACTTAGTTTACTTGTTGAGTTTTTATAATTCTCCCAACTTGATTATGCTCAATTTAAATAACTTTTGATAAGTTATACTGATTTTAGTGTTTATTGCTTTAGCCCTATTCATGCTTATTAGCTAGCATAGTAATCACCTCCATATTCATATAAGAGTTATTAAACCCAATTTGGATTCATACTTAGATTTTAAGTTTATTGCAAGTTTGTTATGAATCTAGCATTATTCTCCCAAAATTCCAATTAAAGCTTATTTGATTTTGAGAAATTTAAGAAAGAGAACTCACTCATTACTTCAATTTAGCGATAGAATTGCAATTAGAGTTTGTGAGTTTGATATTAGCCTCCCAAATTTCTTGCATTTTAAATGAGTGTCCTATTCTTTCTAAAATTTTCCTTAAGTACTCTCCCCTATTTCTCTTTGATTTAATATTTATCTTCATATTTATCATATATTCTTTTGTTTGACCTAAATTTAGGTAATTTCATTTGAATTTGTTTAAGTCTAAATTTTAGTTTAAATTTGATTCTCATCCTTTAGATGCATCATTTTGGCTTACTCTGCGCTCTTCGTGGCTGTCTTCTTCACCATGATTTTCAATCATCCCCTTTTGAGCACGAAACGAAGAAGATAAATGCAATATCTATTCATCCCAATTTTCTTTTAAAATTAGTTGTAGGTTTCCTAACATTATATTCATTTCACTCTCTTTTTTCTAAGTCAAAAGATTTGATATAATTTGTAACCTCCCGGCATCATCCCCATGTAGGGTGCTGCATTAGGGGTGTTTTGGCTTACTCTCATCTTGGCGTAGAGTGGTGTCTTTGACCGATGAGTTCCTCGTACCCTCTTGAGCATGATGAGGCCTTGAACTGAAAGACAAATGCAATATATATTCATCATTTTTTTATCTAAGTCAGAAATTAGACAAAATTTGGCGATATTTATCTAGGGGAGAGACATTAGGGTGTTGGCTTATTGGTGCGTTTTGGCGTACAAGCATGTCTTCTGGAACCGATATTCATCTCATGACCCTCTTGAGCAACAACTTGACCGAAAGAAAGCATATATATATATATATATATTCACATTCATAGATCATTATTCGATCATTTTTTATCTTTGAATGCCGGTAAGGGAACAAGAGTGAGCGAATTTGAGGGGTAATCGAGGAATGCGATGAAAATCAAATAAATTCTCTTGGCGATGTTCTTCCCAGTTTCTTGTGAAGGATAAAAGTGAACGCGAAAAGCGAAAGAAGAGCCTCTTAACGCTTCTTGGTTTTCTTGGAGTGAAAATAGGATGGGTTATGCAAGAAATGTGATGTCAGAAATCGAAAGAAGAATTCGGCTCTTGATGATGTTCTTCTCGGTTTGCGAGGAAGCAAAAATTGGATGGGTTGTAGAAAAAAAAATCGTGCAGCAGGCTGGAGTGGAGGCGGGCTGTGCAGATTGCGGGATGGGAAGCAGGCTGGCGGGCCCGAACGGGCTCGAGGGCGGTTTACTGGATGCGTGTAGAACGGCGGTCGGAGTGGGTTTGCGATTTTTTTTTTATTTTCTGCAGTTTAAGGAGAGCCAATGGGAAAGCCGCGAAGGAAATTTCAGTAATGCCGAGGAAAACTGCAACTGGAGCAGAAGCTGCAGCGGCCTGGCCTGGATTATCAGCACTGTACATGAACCTGCAGATGCATTTATAAATAAAGAAAGATGCTGCTGCTCATGACAGGGATATGACCCATGATGAAGCTACTCGTGCCACGGAACTCCAATAGCTCAATGCATAAACTAGACCAAAACCAACCATGGCACCTATTATACAGTGTGTGGTAGAAACAGGCCAGCCATAGAAGGAAGCCACCAAAGCAGCCAACGACGAAGCCCAACAAACAGCATCAATTGTTTCCTGAAACACCGAAGCCACAAGGATCCCCTTCTACATAGTACTCGTCACATGAGTCCCCCTCAAGAAAGCCCCGGAGAACTCCAGCACTGTCGCAATCAATACTTCTTGCAAAAGTGAGTGCACCCCTGAGCCCACTGACGTGCTCATCGCATTTGCCACGTCATTAGCTCCAATGTTGAGAATGATGAAAGGCGGGATCGGTTGAGCCTTGGTTTTAAGTTTTATTTTAAACTTCAAGTTAATTAATATATGTATATTAATTAAGCATCTAATCAATCCTAATTTGAATTTTATGATGACAAAATCATATAGTTAATATATATATATATATATATATATATATATATATATATATATATATATATATATATATATATATATTTGTATATATCAATCGTGGTAATTTTGATTTGACATAAATCTTTTGTGTCGGGCCGTTTGGTTTAAGTTAGTGTCAGTGGGTTTGACTCAAAATGCGCTTCATTTTTCGCTCAATTTTTTGCAGACTTTGTCAATTAAAGTGTGAATAGTCTTATTTAATATATTTCGATATATTAAAGCTAACAAGTGATCAATTTTACAAATGGAGGTTGTTTGATCTACGTCGGTGCCTTCTGACCGTGAAATGTGTGGGCGAGATGACAACTCAAGCGCTTGATCAGTTGATCATCAAGTCCTACAATATTTATATTATAACCATTTTCGACATTTGAATGTGATGGCAAAGTCTGTTCATCGATCGAAGGTCATTTGAGTTGATTTTAGTGACATCACGTGCATTTATTATTGTCTTGTCACTTCAAATTATTCGACATTTACACAGACTCGTCTGAATTGAGCACATATAGTCTCATTTTATAGTTTTTGATGTCTTAAAGTTAACAGTATGATCAGTTTCATGAACGGAGATCATTTGGTCATCGTCGTACTTCTTCGATATGCGTGTACATTGCTCAATCGATTACTTGATTTTGCAATATTTATATTCTGATCAATTTTGACATTTTGAACATGACGGCGAAGTCTGTTTGTCGATCGAAGGTCATTTCGACTAATTTTAGTTATGTCTAGTGCATTTTGAGCCTTAATTTTGCTGTCACCTCAAGTCCATTAATTGTGGACTTGACTTAACTTATGACACATATGTGAAGGTCCAATACCATGATTCACAACTCAAATGATAGAACCATTAGGGAATTGGTATGGTAATCATGATATAATGGAGTCGGCCAAACCACATTAGAGGACTCAGATCTTTCTTCATCGTGGGCCTAATTTAAATCGAGGTGGACCGCTCTGGCGTGAATTGATTGAGTGAACATATAAACAATTTGACATTGGCTCCTTTGTGAGCTAGAGTTTTTTTTTAATTTGTCACCCCGATAAATAGTTGCGAAAGGTAGATATATTGAGCTTGATTTAAGTTTTTAATGATAGAATTCAATTTAAGAAGTTTCAGATTGCTACTTAAAATTTGATTAATTAGAATATGTTTAAGAGCTTTAGATCCTCAACTCTGTTTAGGCTATGAGAGGATTAGATTTATTATCACTAACAGATTTCACAAATTTCACGATTTGAAACCCTTATTTATAGGTTTTAGGTTTTGTTAACTTGGATGTCTAAGACTAAATCGGAAGCAACCCGCGTAGCATCCTCAAACACTTGAATTTAAGCATTTAGGGCAGTGTCGGGGCCCATTCGGGTGTATAGTAATTTTAGGTAATTTTATGTTTGAATTATGAGATTGATTTTATATTTTCATTTTCTTGATCCAATTTAGCCTACGCAGCCATTTTAGATATTAAAATTTGCACTTGAAATCTCTGTGTCCGAGCACATTCAGGTGTTTATAGCTTAGTTAATTTCTCCTAATGAGTGATTTCATTAATTTTTTGAAATCATAATTAGAATGAATTTCTTAATTTTTGATTAAAGGAAACCCTATGATTTTTGTAGATTTTGATTTGGTATTGCCTTCTGTCTACTTGTACAAAGAGTTGCAGATTCGGTGATGAAGAAGGCATTTTGATTTAGATTGTAGTTTAAAATATTACTTGTACTTCATTTACTTGTTGAGTTTTTATAATTCTCCCAACTTGATTATGTTCAATTTACATCTATTTTGATAAGTTATGACGATTTCAATGTTTATTGTTTTAGCCCTACTCATTCTTATTAGCCAGCATAATGATCACCACCCTATTCGTATAAGAGTTATTAAACCCAATTTGGATTCCTCCTTAGACTATAAGTTTATTGCAAGTTTGTTATAAGTTTAGTATTAATCCCCTTCAAATTCCAATTAGAGCTTGTTTAATTTTGAGGAATTTACAAGAAAAGAGAACTCACTCATTACTTCAATTTAAGCCATAGAGAATCACTATTAGAGTTTATGAGTTTATATTAGCCTCCCCAAATTTTACTTGCATTTTAAACGGGTGTTCCATTCTTTCCACAATTTTCTTTAAAGGCCCCTCCCCTATTTCTCTTTGATTTAACATTTATCTTCATAGTTATCATATGTTCTTTTGTTTGACATAAATTTAGGTAATTCCCATTTGAAATTGTTTAAGTCCTGAATTTTAGTCTAAATTTTGGCGACCTCCGTCATCCATGTCATGAAGTATTTTGGCTTTCGGTATGCCTAATGAGTGTAGTAAGTGGTGTCTTTACGACCAGCCTCTTCTTGCACTATGCCCTTATGGGCATTAATGGTCTTGAAATGTGAAAAGAAATGCAAGCATATATGTATTTTCACATTCATATTTTCTGACCCACTATCATGGGCATTAGAGTCTTGAAAACTTGAGAAAGAAATGCAAGCATATATGTATTTTACATTCACATTTACTCGTTCACTCTCATAAGCATTAGTGAGGTCTTGAAACCTGCATTGGTGTCCAAACACATGGATTAGAAAAAAAAGTAAAGTCTGACAAAATTTCAGTTATCATCTATAAATTTCACTAACCAATTTCAAAATTGATGCAAATGGCTTAATAACAGGAGCTAGTAGGTGGAACCATCCACATGCTCTTCTTAATATTAACTAAATATATGGATCAGCTCATTGCTTTCTCTTTCATTTCTTTCACCTTGGCTCAGAGAGAACAACAAAACACCATTAACAAGATATGCTGATCTCTTCATTTCATAGTGTCAAGAAACCATCTCATATTAATCTCAAGAGTAGTTGACTCAGATATTAATACCATGTATGTGTATAGTTTTCCTTCACAACATGGCATATCTTGCATAATGAAAGTGAATGATGAACGATAAACTCCAACCCTCTAGAGAAGGATATAATCATAATAAAATTGCAAGGTGCAGGAAATACCCATAAAACACCAGTATGAAGGTAGGTAGGTTAGAACTTATATGTAATAGGCTCCTCGATTAGAAAATATATCTAAAAAAATATGAGGTATAACGACATACATAATAAAATCACATGGTAGCATTCCCACTCGTTCCATTGGTTCTCTAGATCTTGGTAAGAGAGGGATAACCCTTTACATTAAAAGAACTAACTAGCAAGTAAGTTCATAAGCTTTTGAACCTTGTATCATGGAACCATTTTTTAGTCAGAAAACTCGCTCTTGACAATTATTTGAATTGATTGAAGAGAGCGATTTAAAGTGTCGATATAATTTTTAGAAGATAGATGAGATAGTAGATAAGACACTACCCAGAGATTTTATCCTAATTTGGTGAGAACTTTAGATCGATTCCAAGTTTCAGAATGCACATAGTTAATTACCCTCTAATAAGTGAGAGAACTTTCGATTAGCTGATATTATATCGTTTAATGCTTAGTGTATAGTAATAGCATATGGAGTTTTAGAATTTAAGATTTATGAAATTTCTCATTTCAACTTAAACTGAATAGTTGGGGGAATGATGACGTGCCCGATCTAGATCCCATGGTTCGTAATGCGTGCGGTCACTAGTTGGATTAGGGAAGGCCAACACGATGAAGGATCCTCATCAAAACACATCAAGAAATCCTTGTACACAGGGTGGTATTTGTCAGGAGATAATCTTAGTCTCCACGAGGGTTGTTTGCTCTATCAAGTATACCCTTTGATTCACAACTCAAAGGGCAGAGCCATTGTAGAGCATACAGGCTACGGTCGTGATCGTAATATGATGGATCCTGACTGGCCAAACCACTTGATCAGAGGACTCTGGTCATAACTGCTTCATTTGTGGAGCCTACTAGCCAAGCCACATAGTCATAGGACACGGGCCACGTCCTTACTGGCGTGAGATTAATTAAGAGTGAACATAGCAGAACATTTGAATTGACATTCGGTCTTTTGTGAGCTAGAGTTTTCTTAGTTTATCACTCTCGAGAAATAGTTGCAGAAGGTGGATATATTGAGTTGGATTTAAGTTTTTAATGATAAAGTTTCGTTTAAGCAATTTCAGATTGCTACTTAATTTGATTTAAAAAATTGATTAATTTGAATATGTTTAAGAGCTTTAGATCCTGTCAACTCTATTTAGCTGTTAATAGAGGATTAGATCTACTATCACTTGATAGAATCAGTTTCACAGATAATTCACTGATTTGAAACTCTTATTATAAGTGCGGTGGTGACCGGCAACGGTAGTCGGCGGCGGTAACCTGCGACGGTGGTTGGCGGCCGACGGGGGTGGTCATCAATGGTAACTAGTGACGGTAGTCGGCAGTGCGGCGCGTCGGTAGTCAGCGGCATGTCGGCGATGGTGGTTAGTGGCCCGAGGGTGGTCGGAATGAGCCGCGGCGATAATCAGCAATGAACGACTCAGTGGTCAGCGATGACCGGCGGCGATGGTGGTAACCGGTGAAATGCCGGCGATAATTGCGTAGTGACCAGCACGTAATCGTGCGATAATAGCCTGATGATTGGCCAGCGAGGTTCAGCGGCGAAAGCGTAATCGTAGCGATTGCGTCCGGTAATCAGCCGAAGAGGTAACCGGCAGCGATGGGTAGTGATAATTCAGCAGCGATGCCGGCAGCAGTACCGCTTTAATGCCGGCTCGATGGTGCGGCCGATGAGTGGTCAGCGGCTGAGCGTCGGAGTTAGCGAGATAATCAGCAGCGATAGTGGTAATGCAGATGCCAGCGATGGCCAGTAGTGATGGCAACGATAGTCAGCGGCCGACCAGTAAATGGTTGGTGCCCGCGGGTAGTCAACAGCGCAATAGCGGCAGTAGTGGCTTAGCAGCGTAGTCAGCGAGATCCGGCAACGATAGTGGTAACCGGTGAGATACAAACGATAAGCGGCAGTAATGGCAGCAGTGGTTAGCCGATAAATGGTCAGCGGCAATAGCGATGGCCAGATTGATAGTATGGCAGCGCTGGTAGTGTGAGGATAACCGGCAACGGTGGCAGCGGCGATAGTCAACAGCGATAATAGATGGTGTTAGTGGCCAGCGAGGTAGTTAGCGATGCGAGTGATAATGTCAAAGTGGCAGCGGCCATCTTCAGCGAGATGACCTTATAGTGGTAGCCGGCGGAGATTGCCGCGATAATCGATGGCGTGGCGGCGATAAGTGATGATTTTGACCTATCAAGGTTAGTGTGACTCAATGGCGTTAACTGTATGGAAGATGTTGGTGAATCATGCGAATTTTGACCCATCGAGGTTGTTTGTCGAGTGTTACGATGGCGTTAACTGTGGAAGAGGCGTGGAAAGTCCACCAAGGACCTTTGACTATCCAGGTTGTTTGTCGAGTCTTTGCTCGATGGCGTTAACATGTGGAAGAGGTTGAATTATCTGGCGAAATTTTGACCTATCCGAGGTTGTATGTAAGGGTGATACCCGATGACGTTAACCTGTATGGAAGAGGTCAAATTGAATCTGCTGAGGATTTTGACCCATCCGAAGTTGTTTATCAGAGTGTTACAGATGGCGTTAACTATGTGGAAGAGGGTTGAATCCGAGATTTTGACCTTCAAGGTTGTTTGTCGAGTGTTACCGATGATGTTAACAGTATGGAAGAGATTGAATTGAATATCGAGATTTTGACATCGAGTTGTTTTGAGTGTTAGATGGCGTTAACACATGGAAGAGGTTGAATTGAATCGGGGATTTTGACCCATCGAGGTTGTTTATAGAGTGTTACCGATGGCGTTAACGTATGGAAGAGGTTGGTCATCTGGCGAGATTTTGACCCATCCGTTGTTTATCAGTGTTGCAGATGGCGTTAACATGGAAGAGGTTGAATTGAATCCGTTGAGATTTTGACCTTCAAGGTTGTTTGTCGAGTGTTACCGATGATGTTAACTGTATGGAAGAGTTGAATATCGAGATTTTGACCATCCGAGTTGTTTGTCGAGTGTTGCAGATGGCGTTAACACTATGGAAGAGGTTGAATTAGATCCGAGGATTTTGACCATCCGATTGTTTATCGAGTGTTACCCGATGGCGTTAATCTATGGAAGAGGGAATTGAATCGGCGATTTTGACTATCAGGGTTGTTTTTTGAGTGTGTGACTTCGATGGCGTTATATGGAAGAGGTTGAATTAATCGGCGAGATTTTGACCCATCGAGGTTGTTTATCGAGTGTTACCCGATATCGTTAACTGTATGGAAGAGGTTGAATTGAATCCGGAGATTTTGACCCATCGAGGTTGTTTATCGAGTGTTACGATGGCGTTAACATGTGGAAGAGGTTGAATTAGTCCGGAGGATTTTTGACCTATCAAGGTTGTTTATCAGGTGTTCGATGGCGTTAACTATGGAAGAGATTGACGAATCGGCGAAGAGCAGATGATGTTAACATGTGGAAGAGGCGGTGAAGTCCACTAAGGACCTTTTGACTATCTAGGTTATTTCTTTAGAGTCTTTGCTTGATGAAGATAACACGTATGGAAGAGGTCAATCAAAACATCCGTTTGATTGTAGCCAAAGTTGCTCCTTAACGCGGTCTCGTTTTCCATTAGTATGATTGAAAAATCATAATTTGCAAAGTTATATCTCTTCTCAATGTTGAAATATCCTCCAACTTTAACTTATTTCTTGGGATGATAATCGAGTAGATTCTTACCATATTAACATGGGTAATCTTACGAGATTAAGAGTTGCGATTTTAACAAAAGTTGAAGGATCAGTTTGATGAATCTTCATTCTTCTTATGTGCTCCTTAAAAGCTTGAAATGCTTCACACATCTGGTGGTTTTGATCTTGTTGGGAAACTTGGTTCATACAAGATGAAATAATGGAATCATTTCTCCACAGGCAGCGTAAGCGTGCTAGAAAACCAGTTGCGGTAGATTGAAAATTTATGCCTTAGCCTTGTCGTGAAATCCAGCACACACACAGGTATTTAAAGAGTGAACAAGAAAACTTCAGAATTTTTACGTGGAAAATCTCGAAAAGAGGGAAAAACCACGGGGCCTAGCCCAGTAAAAGCTTTCACTATATATTTATTTTGGAGTACAAGTTTTCCCGATAACATGATTACATAATTGTATATGAGAAGGGCTGATAATGGGAATCCCAAAATCAGACAACAACAGCCATATAGTCACGTTCAGGTTGTAATAGTTGCTAGTGGTAGCAAATGATGGTGAACAGCGAGGGACATCGACTGACGATGAAGGTCGTCATGATGGAGACCGACAGAGATTGACGACGGCGAGGATCGTGGCCGGTGGCGGTGGTTGACGACCGTCGAGTGGTGGCAGGATTGTGCTTGGAGAATCTTTAAGCTTTAGAGCTCTCTCCTCTCTCTTTCTTGGCCTCCCCTCATATGAAGAATAAGGGACTATTTATAGATTGGAGGAGTGGTGTCTCTGTAAATACATGCAAAATCAAACCACTCTCCTCTCCATGACGGCTCATGATGATTCCCTTGATCATATGATGTATTTTGTGTATTTGAATGCTCAAATGAAGTCAGAATTATGAGATCTTGGGCTCGTTAGATCCGGCTCGTCAAGACGCTCGATTTGACTATAAACACTCTATGTTTAAGAGTTATTTAAAGATTTAACTGACATCCTAGAGTTTCCAAGGATATTTTAAGTGCTTGATCTTGATCAGTTTCAACTTCGGATCAGCTTTTTTTTAGCATCAAGATTCGTGCTTCGACTAGTAGTATTTTAAGTGCCATATCAAGGATAACTAAAGAAAGAAGAGGAAGATGATTGAAGCTTTGCCCACTTTTTTTAGAAGCGATACTTCAATTAATCTTTCTTAAGTTTTGAAGAAGCTATTAGAAGCATCAATACTACTATAGATCGAAATAAAATTTAACTAAAACCAATTAAAAATTTTAATTTTGAGGCATGCCTCGTAAGATTGAAGTCAGCTTTACGTGGAAATCGAATCCAAACAATAATCCATCATATCCAATCAAATTTAGATTTGATCGGATTAAATTCAGACTAGAATCTTTGATTGATTAAATTGTTGATAAGATCAACTAAATCATGTAATTTTAATCACCCTTCAAATACAAACTTATAGATCTAAAAACTTCTCTAAATGACGCACAACTAGTAATTAAAAAATTCTAGAATAATAGATGAGAAAAACCTCAATAGGTAAAATCCCACTAAAAAGATATAAACTATAAGTTGTAGAGCATAAATATGATCAATTAAACAGGTAGAAATAATAATAGAATGGGATATTATGATAATTATAAATAGTGTAAGAAAAGGGCTTTCAAACTTTACAATCATTTAATGGTACTTTTATCATTCAATAGACCTCATGAAATTTTATACACAAGTTGATGAAAATTGCAATCAATTGTGAAACATTCATTTGCATCTAACCTATATTTATGCATGCATAAATGATTTATCAACCATTTTATTATTATTATTTATTATTATATATAAACACACATAATAGATATTTTACTAATATTATTATGCTAATTTGAAACCAAAAAAAAAAAGAAAGAAACTCTCAATGAAATTCATAAATTTTTTGAAAGATTCATCTTACATTGAACACAAAGCCTAAAAAATCAAATTAAAAGAGTTCAATTGATAATGGAGATTTTATCAACTAATATGATCAAAATCCATTGGGTGTTGCATATCAATATAGTCATGATTTAAATGAATATTAGACATTTCTCAATAATTAAAATGACATATATAAGCTCAATAAATAGAATCGTGAGGCCATGTGGGATTTCCCTTCCTCCCAGGGCTTATAAAAGTGTCTCCATATAGAACCGTAGATATATCTCTCGTCTGTAAACAAGACAATGAAAGAGTTGACTAAATATCTTCTATGGTCGGTCTTCTTCACCGCCATACTTTTTCTAAGGCTAATCCTCGAGAGACTTACGACTTCCTCCAGGCCAAGATCAGCGTGTTGGGCAACTTTATGGTTTAATTTGCAGTATGCAGTGAGAGGTTTGAGTGATTAAGTCTTACGTTTGAATTCGGATGCTTTGAGTTCCTTTCCCTGGATTTGGATCGGGTCCGTCTTGGTTTAGGCTAATGCAATGAGTTAACTCACTGAGTGTCTTTGAACCCCAGTGGATTATTACGTATTATGCGGGTGCTAGCTGATCCGTTGGATCTAGCGTCTTTTAGCTCAGCCGTTGGATTGGAGCACTTGGATCGAGTCTCTCTTTGCTTCTTGCTTGAGCCGTCAGATTGCTGCGTTTGTTTCTAACCCTTGGATGTGTTTCTTGATCAAGGGGTTCTCAGTCTTTAATGGATATAGTGGATTACGCGTGTTGCATTCGTAGCGTCTTGATCTGTCTTTTGGCGGAAGAACGTTGGATGAGCTTTAGTGGAATCTGAGTATGTCGATGATGACGGTGGGGATCAATTGATGGATTTGTTTGTTTCATTTTAGTTTGTTGTTCGAGGGGCGAGGAGATGGAGAGATTCGATGTCGAGATTCTTCGTCGATCCAAAGGAAGATCCAGAAGTGATCTAAGAAGGTCGGTCGGGCTCGAGGCAGAAGGGAGGCTCCTGGCTTGCTCCGTTCGATGGTGATTCCGGCTTCCACCGTGAGAAAGGAGAGGAAGGAGAAGATTGGGGAGAGGAAAAGAGAAGAAGAGGAGGAGTTCTTGAGATAATTTTTCATCACTTTCTTTGATTTCCTCATCTCTATTTATAGTATTTGGTTGCTCTTCTAGAATATTCCTCTGCTGGTCTCTGTAACTAATTTCTGTTATTTTTTCTGTTAGAGATCTTGCCTCAGTCGTGTATTCAGTTGGGTTTCTTGATTACCTGCTATCAGCCTTCTGTTCTTTTGTTCTTTCTGTTGTAGATTGGATGAGTTGTTCCTTTTATCTATTCTTTAACAATATCTCTGTTGTATATTGTCCTTTGGGAAGTTCTTGTACTATTTAATATAAGTTCTCTCATACTTTGGGAACTTTAGTTGTTCTGGAAAAGCTAAGTTCTATTTTGTTTTCTCTTATTCCCCTCTGTTGTAAAAGCTGATGTTTGGAATGCTTCTAATGCTATTTTCATCTTCTATTTTTTTATGTACTAATTGGCTGTTTGTAAAGTACTTCTCTGTAATCCTATTGTTGTATGTGATAATTTGGTATTTGGCTGATTTGGGATCATATCATTACTCCCCTCCTCTGTGACCTTGTCCTCAAGGTCAATCTTGAGGATGCTTTACGTATTTCTTTATATGTCATCCAAGGAACATCGTGGCTAAAATTTCCTTTTGTAATGTATTGTAGTAGTCTTGGATTGAAGCTCTCTTATGTTATCGGCCATTTGTTTCATGTTGGTTTTGAGCTTCACGATTTATATGTACGTCCAACCTCTCGAAAATAGAAGCTCCTTTGTATGTGGTGGATTATGTGACATTGCTCTTTTCCCTCATATTTGGGGTGTCAATTATTGTTGTATGACTTATTCTTGTGGACTATCTATTCTATAATTGGGCTATATCGAATTATACTTCTAATTCAAGGGTCAATTATTGAGAATTATTTAGACTATTCTATACTTAGACAATTATATCTACACGGATTGAATGGGATATTTGAAGCTTGGAGCTAAGGCATTTTCTTGTATCCACTTAATTTCTGGTTGACTATAATGCTGTAGTTGATATTCTTGTTCTTCATTGACACTCATGAAGGCACATAAGTTGGCTTGACATATATGCCCTTTGTGATATTTTTCCTCACAATTAAAACATAATCCTTTCTGCCTTCTTTCATCTAATTATGTTGGTGTTAGCCTCTGAATTGCTAAGGGCTGTTTGCTGCTGTGTTGATTGGCATTTGGTGGATTAGGCAGTGTGGGTGTTTCTTTGTGTGATGTTGCTTTCTGTTGGAACTTGGTTGATCTTGTAGTTTTTGGCCATGTGAATGTCATCTGATAGCCTATCCTCCATTAGCTTGGCCAATTGAAATGCTTGCTGCAAGGAAGCAGGTTGTAGGGCTCTTATTTCTCTTCTAATTTCTGGTTTAAGCCCTGATTCAAAGCAGCTTTGTAGCAATTCCTGTGGGATGTCTGAAATTTGGTTAGCTAGGTCTTCAAACTCAGTATAAAAGCTGTTTGCTTGTTGTTTTGTTGAAGCTTAGCTAGTTCTCCTCTTAAATCTGTAGAGAGAAGGGCCAAATCTCTGCATAACTTGTTCTTTAAATTGTCCATGAGTGTAGCTATTTATTAAGATGCATATATTGATACCTAAGTGCGGTCCATCCATATAAGCGAGGCAATTAAGAACTTACGTTCCGATAAAATTGTGATATTGAAAGTCTTGGCTGCTTTGAGCGGCCGACCTTTAGGGTTGTCTCCATTAAATCTGGGCATATCTATTTTAATAGGCATTGACATGGGTGTGTGTGTGTATGTTACGTTTGGGGAATAGGATTCATAAAGGGATGCATCACATACAGCTTTGAGGTTGTTTTCTGTTTTCTATTCTTTGTCAATCTCTTTGATATTTCATTCAATGCCATAGTGATTGAGGTCATTTCTTCATTTATTGTTGTTCACATTCTCAATTAGGGTTTTGGATGTGTACCTTATATTTTCTGCCATATTTTCTGATTGAGGATGTAGTAATCAACGAGAGCACCAATGTTATGGACCTATTTTACGATTAGTCATTTCTTGCAATTGTACATTGGGTGAAACTTGAGTTTGATCACCTTGAGTTGACTCGGTTTGAGTGTTGGAACACTACTTACATCCGTTGGATTGCTTTTAACTACGTTGGATATCTTTTCAGTTGGGTTTCTCTTGGATTGAATCTTGCCGTTGGATTGTCTTGTTTCGATGCCTTGGATTTGTTTCTTGATCATGTGGTTCGGATTGCTTTGGGAGTGGATTCGGATGTTGGTTTCGCATGGTTTGATCTGGATTGAATGGTCCTTGATCGATAATTCGGTCTAGATGGATGGATGCCTTTGAATTACCTAACCTATACTTGCCTTGTTCTTTCTGTTTCAGTTGTTTCATTCGACGTTCGAGCCGTCGACTTGCTCCAGAGAGAAAGTAGGGGGAAGAGAGGAACCGGAGGAGTTGGTGATTCCGGGAGAGACCTTCCGGTGAGGATCAACCTGGAACTACTTGGGGAAGAAGAGAGAGGAAACAGAGGGAGAGATAATTTTCATCACTTTCTTTGATTTCCTCATCTCTATTTATAGTATTTGGTTGCTCTTCTAGAATATTCCTCTGGGTCTCTAATTTACATTAGAGATCTTGCCTCGGTCGTGTATTCGGTTGGGTTTCTTGATTACACTATCGATTACATTCTTTTGTTCTTTTTTGTAGATTGGATGAGTTGTTCCTTTTATCTATTCTTTAACAATATCTCATTGTATATTGTCCTTTGGGAAGTTCTTGTACTATTTAATATAAGTTCTCTGTCATACTTTGGGAACTTTAGTTGTTCTTGGAAAAAGCTGTTAAGTTCTATTTTGTTTTCTTTATTCCCCTCTTGTAAAAGGCGATGTTTGGAATGCTTCTAATGCTACTTTCATCTTCTATTTTTTATGTACTAATTGGTCTGTTTGTAAAGTACTTCTCTGTAATCCCTATTGTATGTGATAATTTGGTATTTGGGTGATTTGGGATCATATCAACAACCCTCTGAGCTAGGCCAAAATCCCCATCTCCTTAGCCTTGCCCAAACCCATGGACCCGTCATGTATCTCCAGGTGGCAGGATCTACAGTTGTCATCTCCTCACCAAGCTCCGCAGAAGTACTTAAAACAAAAGCGCACTACATCTCTGGCCGACAAATCCCTGATGTTTTGCATGCCTTTGGCCACCACGAGGTCTCCGTGGTATGGTTGCCGCCAAATCAATCATGGAGGTATCTCCGTACTCTTATGAAGACCCACCTCTTCAACACACAGTCTCTCGATGCAAACCATCTGCTTCGCCAGAGAAAGGTTCAGGAACTCATCGCCTATATTAGGGGAAGGAGGGGAGGTCGTGCGCATTGCTCGAGCAGCGTTCTGCACCGTGCTCAATCTGATGTCGACCACCTTCTTGTCCACCGATATGGTAGATTTCAAATCTGAATCAGCTCAAGAGTTGAAGGATTTGATGTGGGGGATGATGGAGGAGGCAGGAAGACCAAACCTCTCCGACTTCTTCCCTTTATTGGCTCCAATAGACCTGCAAGGCCGGAGGCGTCGTTTTACTGCATACTATAAAAAGTTATATGATTTTTTTGATCAAATGATAGAAAATCGATTGGAAGTCACGGTAGTAGAAAGTAGAAAAACGAATGGTGATATTTTGGATGCGCTTCTTCAACTTAATCGAGAAGACAATGCGAAGCTTAGCAAGAAAATCATAATATCCTTTCTGTTGGTAATTGATCACCCTATGTTTGCCGTCATTAATTTAGGTAATTTTTTAAAACAAAGTATCATTAGAAGCTTAATTAGGTAATTAAGTATAATTAAAAAAAATTTAAGGATAGGTATAGTAGCCCAATTAGTGTGAAGCATGGTCACGGTTCACATCATGGCGTGCATTACGCGTGAAATTGAGGTCTGCCCACTTAGGCTTATGATTACGAAGTCGAGCTCATTAAGTGGGCGCGCCGGAATTCGGTCGCCAATTGGAATATAAACAGCAAACTAGCATTCTACAACAATTAATTGACAAATGATCGTGGATATTAAACCTAACTAATTGCAGTACATTAATCCCTAACTAATTACAATACATCAAAAAGAAAAAAAGAATAGATTTGGTTGAATAAATCAAAATAGTTATGTTATTTGATTTGGTCTAATCGATTCAAAAAAATAAAAATTATCCAAATCAACCAATTGCACACCCTAACATATGAAGGATTCTTTTGATTTGCTAGTGTAAACTCGTTGTCAGGTGCACATAATGGTTGTCTTCTGAAATCATCATCATTTCCCTCATATATTCTTAATAAAAAATGATGCAAATTGCAGTACATTAGCGCACAACTTATGTGAGAATTCATATCCTCCCAAAATTGGGATTCAAGTAGTTCAAAGAAAGTGCACATGAAATATAACAAAGGTAGTATAGACGTAGTACATATCAATGAATGAAATATAAAAAAAGCGTGGCGGTACAAATAGACTACCTAAACATCTAACACCTCCTGCGTCTGTGTGGAATCGCACCACTCCTAGGTGTGTAGTGATCAGGTGCAGGATGGGCGATTATCGGTGATGGTCACCCTAGTGCAAGATCTTGGCGGTGCGTCGAGATCATCTGTATAGGTGGATGTGACTCATATGTAGGCTGATATGTAGAAGGGTCTGCATTAACATATGTAAATGGACCTGGATCCGCATTAATAGATGACCCGACACTCCAGTCATGGTGTGCGACACCCTCTGTAGGCACCGATCCGTAATATGTGTCACCGATATGTACACGCTCATCCAGGTCTCTGCATATCAGCTCATACTTATCAACACATCCCTGTAAGGGGTGATCATCCACAATCTGGGAAGATGAAAGATGTCCAGCGATATGCTCCACCACGAAAAATAGTATGTAAAATTAACTTACATAAATATTGAATTATGAATACTTATATATCGGGACTTACATAAATACGTCCGCGGTGCTGGCATAGTAAGTGGGAGGATCTGTTAGGCGACCGTAAATCTTGAAATGCCCGCGATTTGAACCGGCTATGTATGGCGATAGGCTTTCGTCACATCTCATAAGCCCTCGGAGGCAATCCATCCTCTCCCAGCGCAATGTGTGATTGGTGGTAATCATTGACATCCGCTTTACCCGACCATCGAACCTTTTGAAACTAGGGTCAAGCGAGGCTAGACTCAGAATGAGACGGTAACACTCTATCTGGTAAATGCCACTCAACTCTCTTCCAGCTGATAAGAAGGACTCGTGATAACCACATCTCAGAGCCTGCTAAGCATGTATCTGATAGACATGTCATGATCTCGCTTTCGGTCATGTCCTATATTAGAAATTATATCAAATTAAGTTGCACATATTTGAGCTGAAGTGTTATCTGCAAATCCAACCGGGAATGTTGCAGATCACTCATTTCTACTGGCGTTCTCCATTGGTGGCGGCATACTTCTCATTACATATGTAAAATAGTTTAAATATTAAAAAATTAAAAATTTAAACAAAATATACCTCAACCGAGATCAAGCTCAGGGATATAGCACATGTAGAGTCGACCTCCCAACATGAATATGCTCTAAGCCCATATCGAAGATGTAGCGGTGACCATGTTGCACTTGGTGGACTGGTCGACTCGTGACTCCACAGTATAGGTGGGCTAGAACTGCTGCACCCATAACCATCGTATTGAAGGTATCCAAGTCATCTAATAGTGATAAATACTGTAAATGAACCTCTGAACCTGATGTATTAGGTAGTAAGAAATAACCAATAAGGAATAGAATGTAAGCACGCAGGTGCCAAAAAACTCATTGGGGCTCAGCACGTAAAAGTCCACCTCGGTCATCTCGGCATGCAGTGCGGCGTGTGACCCATTCTAAATGTCGACTGATGACGTCAGTTATGATACATGCGTTTGGTAAGGGGTGTCGTCCAACAAATCATCCGATGTCAGCGTGTCCCAGCTCTTTCCCTCACCAATCACATTGGACTATGAGTGGCCCATCAACTTCGTAGTCCTGGATCATCGCCGTCCACGAATACGGTCATCACCGACAACAAGGTGGAAGGTATTGATCTGCGGAGACCATCTCTCAACCAAGACAGTCAGCAAATGATGATCTAGGCGGATGAAGCGAAGCTGGCTAACACAATGTAGAGCCCACTTTCACGGATGAATCGATGCGTGATGGGCCACTCCTTCAGCATAAGCAAGTGTGACCAGCCTCAAGCACGGTGCTCTGCAAAAAAAAAAACTAGCCATTAACCAAATGTAGAATCAGCTGCATTGTGTCTTTAGAGGTGCATGTGCAATGGAATCTTGGTGTGTCGTCAGTGGTCTATCTACTGACCTTATTATCGGATCAGCTGATGTGGATGCAACATTAACATCCTCCACTTCGACATACAACACTAACATCTGACGGGAAGATTCATCCAGTATTACTTCACAAACGTCATCGTCAGATATTACAGACGTTATAAATCCGTTAACCACCGGATAATGACCTGTAAGAGTGATTGTGTGATGCTCTGAATAAATGTGCAAAGTTGTCATAATCCATTGCTTCAATTCGGTAAGCTGGCTTGAACCCGGACGATTTGACCTCCACATAACTTGGGGTGAATTGCTCATCGATACTCGGTTAGCCTCCATGGAAAAGAATCGGTAACAAATTCTCTATTCATTCTTTTCAAAACAAACTATATGAATAATCATAAATTTATATTACACCCAAATTAATACTACATTTTTACTTAACACTAAACCCATAGCATAACCTGACCTAAAAATCAAATCCCAAACAAAAGTCTAACTACAACTCTATTCTTATTAATTTATAAATTGATAAAGAAAGTGATTTCGTGTTTAAGAATAGCGGAAGTAAAAAATATAGAATCGCCAAAGGGAATTTTCCTCGAGCGAAATGGGAGGAATCGTCTCCAGAAAGCTAATGTTGACTTCGGCTAGATGGGAGAGGAAGTCGTTAAGCAACGTAAAAGCGGTGTCGGAAAAAGGAAGTTCTATCGATTACACGGACAAGGCGTGTCTGACGGTCGGACTTCGACGGCGAAGCTTCAGAGGGGGAGGACGTCGGATGGAAATGAAGGAGTTTGGTGAGTCTGAGCGGAGGAAGCGATTTAATGAGCAACCGAAAGAGATAGGACGTCGACGATCCCCTAATAATATATCTCGCCAGGCTCGTATCGAAGTAGTTGGCTTGCACTTGGTATGCTCAAGTGGGCGGGACATCAATTCCGTCAGCGCGTGGCAGGCGTGGCGTGGCGTCCCATAATTGGGCATACCGATTCTTAATTTTTTTAATAATAGTTAATTATTTAATTAAACTTTTAATGATACTTACTTTAAAAAAAACCCATTAATTTATTAATTTTCACTATATACTCAAAGAAAATTGGATTTTTTTTTCTTTTAAATTTTATTAGGATTCTTTTGCGCTGGAAGCGAGACGAGCTCGACTACATTGGAGTGGGCGATGGCGGAATTGCTTCACATGCCAGAACTGATGGCAACGGCTCGGAGATCGCGATAGTTATCGGCTTTGAGAAAGAAGTGGAAGAGTCAGACATCTCAAGACTACCATTCCTCCAAGCGGTACTAAAGGAGACACTCCGGCTTCATCCGCCGGTTCCCCTTCTCTTGCCTCACAAAGCAGAGGCGAGCACGGAGATAAACGGCTACATGGTGCCGAAGAACAGTCAGGTGGTTGTGAACGTATGGGCCATCGGTAGAGACGAACGGGTTTGGGAGAACCCGGATCACTTTTCCGGAGAGGTTCGTGGTGGGAGCTTGCGAGATTGATTTCCGTGGACAGCACTTCGAGCTCATGCCATTTGGTTTAGGACGGCGGATCTGTCCGGGGCTGCGTTTGGGTGTTCGTATGGTGCAGCTCATGCTAGCCTCACTCATTCAATCCTTTGAATGGAGTTTGCCGGAAGGAATGGCACCTAAGGATTTGGACCTCAGGGAGAAGTTTGGTCTCACGCTTATCATGGCTTCTCCACTTGAGGCCATGGCTACTCCTGCTAAACAAATTTGAATGCCGGACCACCGTCATAATGCACTTAATCCAGCCGTTCCACTTCAGAGGTACTAATATCGGGCATCTCTCAATGGAGAAATTACCCCGGTATCCCTTAATGGAGAAATTACTATCTTCTGCAAATTTAATGATTTTATTAGCGACAAGTGAAGCAGGTTATATCTAAAATTTTATAGACTAATTGTTGATATAATTATTTATGATAATTAGGTTTTTCTATCCTCTTATTAATTTAAATTTCATTGATTATATGCTTTTCGGTATATATATATATATATATATATATATATATATATATATATGTTCTGCAGAATAAAACTTTACGCTTTAACTTTAATGGAAAATCCAGCATGCACGCAAATAGTTGAAAACAAAATAAGGAACTCCAGAATTTTTTATGTGAAAAAATCCCAGGAAGAGGGTAAAAACCACCTAGCGTAAAATCTTCCACTACATATCATTTTGTACAAATGGCCTTCGTCATATAAATCAAATAAAGCCTGATTCGGCTTGAGCGCAGCGCAAATCGCGTTTAATCGTGGATATCAGAAAATGATTGAAGGACTTTAGATGATGAGCCGCTGCGTTGAACATCGAAATTGATCAAAATATAAATATTGCAAAATCTAACGATCAATTGATTAAGCGCTCGAGTTATGCTCGATGTGACATATCCTGACGCGGCGATGTTGAAACGACCCATATGAAATCGTTAGATTCAAAATATCAAAATCTATCAAATTAGATTGCGCACTCAACTGGACAAATATGTCAGTGATTTGAACATCCAGTATCGAGGCTACTCGAAATTCAAATGTCAAATGACCTCCGTCGATGAGCGGACTTATTTCTCGTTTTAGAACATTGAAATTGGTCGATATAAATATTGCATGACTTGATGAGCAATCAAGTGCCAGTGCGTCATGTGTCGTACATATGAGGTCGGGGGAAGATGGATCAGCGACAAATTGATCGCCATGAATGGCGAAATGTGGAATCTATCAAGAAGGCTACTCATCAATTCGACGGCCACAAAATCAGTGAGCGGCGGTGATCATTTTGAAATTGATTTTGAATCGGCAAAGCGGCCTCGATATTGAAACAAGTTAATTTGTTTAGAAATGATATCACAAATCGATATATATATTGTATATGTTATGAAATCTAAATTAAAATAATTTAAATTAATTTAAAAATTCTCAAATTACCCCATACTTAACCGTTCCCCCTATTTTCAATTTTCTGAAAAAAAAAATTAAAAAAAATAATAATAATAAAAAATATTTAAAGATAACTCCTCCCTTTTTGGCAGAAAACTTTCCACTCCCCCTTGAATTCTCCCCCACTCTCTTGCATTCTCCCTCTCCCTCTCTGCACACAAGGTAATTCTCCTTTGGTTTTTTTTTCAATTTTTCTGTTCAATCCCGTTCCGATTCCCCGGCAGCAATGCGTTCCGCGCGTTCCCCTACACCGCCGCCCAGCACGCGACGCAACTGCGCAACCCGAGCCCGTCCGACCTGAGCAAACCCGCGCGCGAGCTCGCCATTTGTGTCCCGCCGCGACCCACCGCCGGCAACATCCCGTTCCGACGTGACCCACCGTTGTCCAGCGGAACAGACCCATCGACCCACGAGACACGCTGAATCCTGCGATCGCACTCAGCCCGCCAATCCGGCCCATCTCCGACAGAACCGCGCTGTCGCTCTCGTCATCCGTGTCTACACGACCCGCGCATTCTACCCGCCGACATCACGCGACTCAACCCGTCCGGGCGCAGACCGTGCGCGAGCTCGCCGCCGTTCTCGTCCTGCACTCTGACCCGCGGCCGCAACCCGTCCGCTGACCCGAGCACCCGCGCACCGGCTCGCTCCCGCCATTCGCGTCCCGCGCTCTGACCCGTGGCCGCAACCCGCCGCCCACTCGACCCAAGCGACCCGCGCTGTCCTGCGACCTGCACAAACCCGTGATCCCGCCGCTGGAATCCTTCCGTTCCGCACTAAATCCCGTCATTTTTGCCGCTTCCGCAGCCGGAATCCGCCGCCGTGCCTTCCTTCAGCCCGTAAACTGCGATCCGCCGTTTCAAAAAAAAAAGGCCCGCTACTCGTGAAATCATAGCCCGGATCCGACTAGCCCTGCCCAGCCCATTTTCTGCAGCCCTTCAAACCAGCGGCGCACTCTCGCTTTAGCCTATCGCTTTCACTGTGCCGTCGTCGGAAGAAAATCGTCGATCGCTTCATTGATTTTTTCCCACCCTTTAGCGGTCTGTTTCCAGCGTGAATTGGGGAAGAAAATCGTCAGCAGGCGAATTCTTCCATTGATTTTCGATGCATTCCTCGCTTTAAGTCCCACTTTCCAGGATAAATCGGGAAAAATCGTTGCCAGGAATTCTTCTTCGATTTCGCCCTATTTGCATTTCCAATCACATATCCAACCTGCTACTATCCTCATGCAAAATATGTCGAACATGTGGATTTGTGAATAATATATACATATATTGTGTTTCTTTGTAGGTTTGAAGCCTCATTGTACTTTCTGAGGCACGAGATGAAAAAATAAAGATGGTGTCGAGCAACTCATTCCCGCGCGTCTGCAGTCCCGTTGTTAGATGTCATTCTAGACAAAATGGTGAAATTTTCTAATTTTGGTTTAGAAAAAAAGGATGATTATATATTACATTGTTTGTATTTTTTGTTTGAAGGTCATTGTGCTTAGCGAACGAGATGAAAAAAGATGTTTGTGGTGTCAAGAACTCATTCGCAGGCGTCTGAACAGCAAAAAACCCCGTGACCCCAGGGATGATCAGTCAAATTTCTATTTTGACTTAGAAAAATGGGAGAATGGAATTTAGAGCTAAGTAGGAAAATCTGCATTTTATAGCGTAAATAAAAAAAGGGGAGCCTTTAAAACAAATCTTGGAAAAATGTAATATTCATTTAAAATCTAAGTAAGAGAGACTAATATTAAACTCTCACAAACTTTATTCTCTGGCTTAAGAAAGTAATGAGTAAGTTCTCTGTAAATTCTCAAAATTAGGTAAGCTTTAATTGGAATTGAGGGGGGACTAATGCTAAACGCATAACAAATTTGTAATAAAATCAAAATCTAAGGATGAGTCCAAATTGGGTTTAATAACTCTTATACGAATGTGGAGGTGATTACTATGCTAGCTAATAAGCATAAGTGGGGCTTAAGCAATAAACATTGAAATAACATAATCAAAATTGATTGAAAAAACCAAATTGGGAGAATTACAAAACTCAACAAGTAAACATAGTGCAAGTAATGTTAAACTATAATCTAAATCAAAATGCCTTCTTTAGATCTTATGACCAGCGCAAGAAAGGCGATACTAAATCAAAATATAAAAATCATAGGGCTTTATTTATTCAAAAATTGAGGAATTTCATTCTAATTATAATTTTCAAAATCAATAATTTTATTAATTAGATGAAATCAACTAAAAATACTTGCATGTGGACATAGAGATTTCATGAGCAAATTTTAATATCTAAAAAAGCTGCACAGACTAAAATTGGAATTAAATGAAAATATAAAATCAATTTCATAATTCAAAAAAATAAAACTACTAAATTCTTAAATACCTGTACTATGTTGAATGCCTAAATTCAAGTGTAGAGGATCACTTGGGTTCTTTCGGTTTAATCTTGGGTAGGTTAATAAATCTAAAACTATAAAAGAGTTTCAAGTCGGTGAAATATTTGAAAATGATTACTAGTGGTGATCTAATCTTACAGTAGCTAAACGAGTTGATGATCTAAAACTCTTAAACATATTCAAATTAATCAATTTTCAAATATCAATTGAAATTGCTAAAATGAAACTCTATCATTAAAAACTTAAACCAAACTCTATCCACCTTGCAGTTTGTTGGGATTGACAAACTAAGAAAACTTTAGCTCACAAAAAGCCAATGTATTTTGCTATGTTCACTCTCAATCAATCTCTCTGTAAGGATGCGTGACACTTCGTATTGTAGGCTCTGGTGGCTTATGACCGAGTCCTCATGTGGTTTGGCCAAGTCTCCATTATATTATGATCACGACCCGTAGCGTGCTCCCAATGACTCGCCCTTTGAGTTGTGAATCATAGGGTATACTTTATAGGAAAAACATTTAAGGTCAGATAGTCTAGAAAACACCTTCATGTCTGATGTGTTCGATGAGAATCCTTTTGTGGTTGGGTACCTCCTCACTAAGTGACTAGGGATCACGGCTCGGATGACGAGAACCATGGGATCTAGATCGGGCACGTCATCATTCCCCCAACCATCTGATTTAAGTTATAATGATAAATTTCATAATCTAAATTCTTAAACTCTACATCATTCTTATATCGCTTTCGGCGATCTAATGACTAGTAATCGAAAGTTCTCTCTCACATTGAGAGGGTAATTAATAAGCTCTGCTTTATAAACATGGAAGAGAGTTCTCACCAAATGAGGATGAAATCTCCAGTAGTCTTATCTCATCATCTACGAAAATTACCTTTAAACCACTCTTTTCATAAAAAATTGATGGAATTTTCGAGCCCACAACAAAGTTTTCCGATGGGATTACATAATTGTAAAGCGACAATGGAATCTGAATCAGAATTAACAGCATACGTTAGGCGTAAAGTTATTAGTAGCGGTTGGTGATAGTGAACATCCGGTGGCCGATCGATGGCAGCGATGGCCGATGGTGACGTGATATGGCCATGGGATGCGGTGGTAGTGATGGTGCCCGGTAGTGGTAAACGATGATCGACATGGTGGCAGCGGCGGTGATGTCAGCGATGGCGGTGGTTGGCAGCGGTGACTAGCGACGGTGGTCGGCGGTGATGGCGATGGCCGGTGGTTAGCGAGCGGGTGGCGGTGGTGGCCAACGGCGGCGATGGCCGGCGGTGGTTAGCGGTGCAGCGGTGATGGCGATCGGCGGTGTGTCGGCAGTGGTACGATTATGGAGGATTTTCAAGTCTTGCTCTCTTCTCATTTGCTTTAGCCTCTCTCATGTGAAGAATGAGCTATTTATAGAAGGTGATGTTTCTATAAATACATAAAAATCCAAACCACTCCATTGGACGACTCGAAATGATTCCTTCGATCATCTGATGTATTTTAAGTATTTGAATGCTCAAATGAAGTCAGAATTAAGAGATCTTAGGCTTGTTAGATTCGGCTCGTCAAGACACTCGATTTGACTATAAAACTCCATATTTAGGAGTCGATTATTATCGCAAATTTTTTAATAATATTTTAAGCGCTTGATTTGGGTTAGTCTTGACTCAGAATCAGATTGCTTTTGGCATCAAGATTCGGGCTACGACTAGTAGAATTTTCAGTATCATATCAGTTGCCCCCTTATTTTTGGATGATATTACTTATTTCATCCAAATATATATTAAATAACTTTACTTATTATTACGATTTGTAATTACATATGTTATATGTATTAATTTATTTATCAACTAATTAATTATCAATGTTTATTTATTTATATATATATATATATATATATATATATATATATATATATATATATATATATATACATTTAGTCTTGAAAGAGAAGTTTTTTTAATTAAATGTCATAATGAGGAGAGGGTTTTTTCTAATTAAATATCATAATGAGGAGAGTTTTTTTTAATTGTCATAATGAGAGGGTTTTTTTCTAATTAAATGCCATAATGAGGAGATTGGGGTTTTTTTTAATTTATTCTCTCTTTCCCCCTACAGTGGATCTATAAAAACCTCCTATGGTCAAGTAAGGAGACACAACTCTCATATGCTCTAGTGTTCTTTTACGTTAGATGATAAATTATCTAATAGAAGTTCAAGGGCTAGAGTAAAATTTTTTTATTTCTTTTGTCAACGAAATTCTGATCTTCTTCTTAAAAGAAGGTCATTCGCTTTGCTGATCAAGGCCCGTAGCTCATACGGTGAGGCTCCGGTTTTCTCTTGAAAGAGGCATCAACTATCCTCATCGGACCGACCGGGTTTGGAGGAGATCAAGGCTCGTAGTTCATACGGTGTGGCTCCAGTTTTCCCTCAAAAGAGGCATCAACAATTCTCGTCAGATTGACCGGGTTTTGAGACGATCAAGGCCCGTAGTTCATACGGCGAGGCTCCGATTTTCCCTCAAAAGAGGCGTCAACTGTCTTCATCGGACCGACCAGGTTTGAAGGAGATCAAAGCCCATAGTTCATACGACGAGGTTCTGGTTTTCCCTCGAAAGAAGCATCAATTGTCCTCGTTAGATACACCGGGTTTGGAGGCGTTCAAGGCCCGTAGTTCATACTGGCGGTTTTTTCCCTCAGAGTCAACTATTCTCGGCAAACCGATCGAGTTTGAAGGCGATCAAGGCCCTTAGTTCATCTGAGACTCGGTTTTGAAAGAGCGTCAACCCCTTGGACCGGCCGGTTTGGAGGCGATCAAGCCAATAGATCATCTGGCGAGCTCGATTTTCCTTGAAAAGGGGTCCTCGTCGGTGGTTTGAAGGCGATCAAAGCTCGTAGTTCATACGGTGAGGCTCTGGTTTTCCCTCGAAATAGGCGGCGTCCTCATCGGACCGACCGGGTTTTGAGGCGTTCAAGGCCCGTTGTTTATATGACGAGGCTCTGATTTTCTCTCGAAAGAGGCACCAACTATCCTCGTCAAACCGACCGAGTTTGGAAGCGATCAAGTCCCATAGTTCATATGGCGAAGCTCCAATTTTTCCTCGAAAGAGGCGTCAATTGTCTCGTCGGATCGACCGGGTTTGAAAGCGATCAAGGCCTATAGTTTATACGACGAAGCTCCAGTTTTATCTCGAAAGAGGCATCAACTATCCTCGTGTGGCCGGGTTTGGCGGGCATTTCCAGGTGCACGCGGCCTCGGTGCGCGTGTCGCGGCGTGCGGGTGGCGTGAGGCGGCCTTTGAGCATTTGGGCATGGGCACCATCGTGAAACATTCCCTTCACATCTTCACAATGATTGATAATCTGACTTTATGTTTAAAACAACACCATATGGTGAAGAAAATCTTACTCGAGGAACACGTAAGAAAAATGAAGATTAATCAAAGTTCGATCTTTCAGCTTTTGTTGAACTGGGGGACAACTCTTAATCTCAAAAGATTATCCAAATCAATATTCTGGATATCTAATTGATTATCAGTTCTAGAAGCAAGTCAGTAATACTAATGAAAAAGGCAAATATCAAGGAGCAATTTTGGCTACAAGTTCAAACAAATGTTTTAATTTGACCACTTTTACACAGGTTAACGTCATTGAGCGAAGACTCTGACAAATAACCTCGAATAGGTCAAAACTTTGATTTCATTTACTCGCATAGGTTAACGTTATCGAGAGAAGATTCTGATAAACAATCTTGGATAGGTCAAAACTTCAGACTTGCTCCACACAGGTTAACGTCATCGAGCGAAGACTCTGACAAACAATCTCAGATAGGTCAAAACTTCACACCTACTCCCCATAGGTTAATGTCATCAAGCGAAGACTTTGACTAATAACCTAGGATAGGTCAAAAAATCTTTGGGATTGATTGACCTCTTCTATACGGTTGGCATCTTAAGTAACACTTTGACAACAACCTGATGGGTCAAAATCTCGGAGATTCTGATCTCTTCCATACAAGTTCTTGTCATCACATAACTTTAACAAACAACCTTGGATAGGTCAAAAATCCTTAGCGGATTTAATTCGACCTCTTCCATACAAGTTACTGTCATCAAGTAATATTTTGACAAACAACCTCAGATAGGTCAGAAATCCTTGGCGGATTCAATTCGACCTCTTCTATATAGGTTAGCGTCATTAAGTAACACTTTGACAAACAACCTCGGATGGGTCAAAAATCCTCAGTGGATTTGATTCAATCTCTTCCATACATGTTACTGTCATAAAATAATACTTTGACAAACAACCTCGGATGGGTCAAAAATCCTTGGCGGATTCAATTCAACCTCTTCCATACAGGTTACTATCATCAAGTAATACTTTGACAAACAAGGATAGGTCAAAATCCTTGGCGGATTCGATTCAATCTCTTCTATACAAGTTAGCGTCATCAAGTAACACTTTGACAAATAATCTCGGATGGGTCAAAAATCCTCTGCAGATTCGATTCAACATCTTCCATATAGGTTACCATCATCAAGTAATACTTTGACAAACAACCTCGGATGGGTTAAAAATCCTTGGTAGATTCAATTTGACCTCTTCCATACAAGTTAACTTCATCAAGTAATACTTTCCAACCTCAGATGGGTTAAATATCCTCAACATATTTGATTCGAACTCTTCCATAAAAGTTAACGTCATCAAGTAACACTTTGACAAACAACCTCAGATAGGTCAAAACTTTACACCTACTCCACATAGCGTCATCGGCGAAGAATTTGACAAACAATCTCCTTCATTTAATCCTCCACTTGAAATACGTAACTCCGTTGTTAATGGGCATGATCAATCCCAAGGAGACTTGATCGGACCTCTTCCATACAGGTAAGAAGTCAAGTAACACTTTGGCTGATACCTAGGATAGGTCAAAAGGTCCTTGGTGGACATCCAACGATCTCTTCCATACAGGTAAGACATCAAATAATGTTTTGACTAATACCTAAGATAGGCCAAAAGGTCCTTGGTGGACTTCCCAAGGCCTCTTCCATACATGTTAACGTCATTGAGTAGCACTCTGACAAATAATCTCGGATAGATCAAAAATCCTGGATTTCTTGTTCTCTCTTCAAATATCTGTGTGTGTGCTAGATTTTACAACAAGACTAAGGCGTAAACTTTTATTATACCACAACGATTTTTGAACATGCAATATATATATATATATATATATATATATATATATATATAAATTCTACTAAATTAAACGAATCTTGACGTTAAAAGCAAAGCGATCAGTTGAAGCGGTAATCAAGAACTTAAAATATCATTAGAAACTTTGGGATATCTGTTTAACATCTAAAAAGCTCTCAAACATGGAGTGTTTATAGTCAAATCGAGCGTCTTGATGAGCCGGATCTAACAAGCCTAAGATCTCAAAATTTTGACTCCATTTGAGCATTCAAATATTTAAAATACATCAAATGATCGAAGGGATCATTTTGAGCCATCCGATGAAGTGGAGTGGTACGGGTTTTGCATATATTTATAGAGATACCACTCCTCCAATTTATAAATAGCCCCTCATTCCTCATATGAGGGGAGGCCAAGAAAGAGAGAGAGGAGAGAGCTCTAAAGCTTGAAAATCCTCCAAGCATAATGCTCGGCGGTTGTCAAACCAGCCGTCACGCGTCGATGCGGTCCCTTGCCATCAATCAATGAGCTAGAAAACCAGTTGGTAGTAAAGTTTTCCAACAAGATTCAAAAGCATTGTGTGCTAGAAAACCATTTGAGGGAGTAAAGTTTACTTTTAGCCTTGTTAAATTGGTATTTAAAAGTGAACAAAAAACTCAAAATTTTAACATGGAAAACCTCAAAAGAGGAAAAAAATCACTAGCGGTAAAAGCTTCCACTATATATTTATTTTGAGTACAAGTTTTCCAGATAACGGGATTACAGAATTATATATGGAAGGGTTGACAATGAGAATCCCAAAATCGGCCAAATTTGTATAGTCACATTCAGTTGTAGCATTCTTGGTAGCGAGATGATGAATGAGGGAATGAGAACGACCGGCGACGATGAAGGTCATCATGATGGTGTGACAAAGATTGACGGTGACGGCGTGATGGTGGACCGACGATGGTGGTTGACAACCGTCGAGTGGCTAGGCCCTGTGGTTTTGTACTCTGAAATAAATACATAGTGAAAGCTTTTTACTGGGCTAGGCCCTGTGATTTTTTCCCTCTTTCGAGGTTTTCCACGTGAAAATTTTTGGAGTTTTCTTGTTCACTCTTTAAATACCAATTTAAAAAATAAGGCATAAACTTCTACCATTTTTTTTAGTTTAGCGTCGTTTTGGGAAGCGATTTCTATTATTTCATCTTGTATGGGACCAAGTTTTCCAACAAGATCAATGGTGGAGAATTTCAAGCTTTTAAGGAGCAAGCGAAGAATGAAGATTCATCAAACTTCATTCCTTGATTTTATCCAAAAGCGGAGGCAACTCTTAATCTAATCCATATTAATATGTTAAGCATCTAATCGATTACCATCCCAAGAAACAAGTCAAAGTTGGAGGATATTCAACATTGAGAAGACATATAGCTTTGCAAATTATGATTTTTTAATCATACTCATGGAAATACATGACCAAGGTTAAGGAGCAACTTTGGCTACAACCACAACGGATGTTTTGATTCGACCTCTTTCATACAGGTTAACGTCATCGGGTAACACTCTGACAAACAACCTCGGATGGGTCAAAAATCTCAGCGGATTTAATTTGACCTCTTCCATACAGGTTAACATCATCGAGCAAAGACTTTGACAAACAACCTAGGATAGGTCAAAAGGTCCTTGGTGGAATTCCCACGACCTCTTCCATGTTAACATCATGGGTAACACCACGGAAACAACCGGATAGGTCAAAATTGGCGTTCAATTCGACCTCATCCATACAGGTTAACGTTATCGGGTAACACCCTGACAAACAACCTCATATAGGTCAAAAATTCTCAGCGGATTCAATTCAACCTTTTCCATACAGGTTAACGTCATTGGGTAACACATTGAAAAATAACCTCGGATATGTTAAAAATCCTCAGCGGATTCAATTCGACCTCATCCATATTCGCGTCATGGTAACTCTCACAAACTTCCCGATGGGTCAAAATCTCGGTGGATTCAATTCGACCTCTTCCATACGTTAACATCATTGAGCAAAGACTTGACAAACAACCTGGATGGTCAAGGTCCTTGATGGACTTCCCGCGACCTCTTCCATACAAGTTAACATCATCGGGTAACACCGACCATCGGATAGGTCAAAATCTCCGGATTCAATTCGACCTCATCCATAGTTAACGTCATGTAACACCGACAAATAACCTCGGATAGGTCAAAATCTTGGCGATTCATTAAACCTCTTCCATAGGTTAGCGTCATCGAGTCACACTCGACAAATAGGTACCCATGGTGCATCTCGCGGTCATCATCATCATCGCGGTTATCCCCAGGCTGCGCATAATTACCCGTCGCCTTAATCGCGACCACCCGTCGACCCTGAAACCGTCGCCGGTTCTTGCTGCCGGCCCCGTCGACGTAACGGCTGGTCACCATTCGCCGATCATAGCAAACCATTCGGATCTCGCCGATCACCACCATCATGTTGGTCATCCGCGGCATCGATGCGGTCATCTCGATTAAGCTGGTGCCGCTGTACCGTGCTGGCCGTCGTAGGTCCGCTACCGATCATCGCTGACCATCTCGCGGTCATCATCGGGTCATCCCACCACTACCGCGTGGTCGCCGCATCATTACCGTCTTGATTCTTTAGCCACCCCCGACATTGCGATTCACGCTGGCGGTCGACCACCGTGTATCGAGGAACTGCGTTTCATGGGGTTATCTCACCGACCACGCGCCAGCGAATACCGGCAGACCCATCGGGCGCGGTGCCCAGATCTCGGTTATTCTGTCGTGCCTCAAACCCGGTCGTCGACAGAGCGTTATTTTGAGGAGAACGAGCGCCAGCGGTATGAGCTACGGGCGCCTCGAAACCGGTCGGTGTCGGACAACAACGGCGCCGTCACCACCAGCGTCGTCGGTCATCCCACTAAGCGCCGATGCACCATCATCATCGCGATTCGCATTGCCGACCACCCGTCGGCGCCAACCAGCGTCTGGCTTCGCTGTCATTCAGATCGCCGATCATTTTCATAACCGCCATGCGCCGGCCGGTCACCACCGTGGCGGTCATCCCGTTGCTCGGCCGTCGCCACCAGCGGTTGCTTTCACCCGTTCCACCCCAACCAGGTATTCGGTCAATTACCCATTGTCATCGGCGCACCATCCGATACTGGTCGATCACCATCGTCATCGGTCATCCCACATTACCGGCTCTGACTACCGCCGATTCGACCACCCGTCGGCCGCCGACCATCGGTCACCATTGGTAGCGGTCTTCCACCGCATCATGGCATCTCCGGTCACCACCATCATCGGTAATCCGCCATTAAGTCAGTACCACTATCGCGACCACCATCGTCGAGCATCGGGACCTCTCGTTATCCTTGATTATCCAAACTGGTCAGACAAGGCGGTTCGCCTCTTTCGAGGGAAAAGCTCATATGAACTTGATCGTCTCGAGCGACCTAAGAAAAGAAGCCAGAGCATTGAAGAAGAGTGTTTTCTCTCGGCCTAGGGTTTTATAGACCCTTCAGGCAAAGGGTAAAATCATCAAAAGCGCTCAAAACCACCAAAATCGCGAAAATCAAAGACCAGTGTGGCCTTGCAGCGGCATGTATGCCCGCGCAAGCATGATCTCTGAGCATTGGCGTGGTTCATCGATGGCGCTTACTGCCGCTGTCCAGCCAGCCATGCAGCATGACAGCGTCGCTCAGACCCGACGTGTTCGTTCCACGACCAGCGGCATCGCCGAGCGCTGTCACGGCCAGGTCACCCGCAGGACGCCGCGCGTCAGGCGCGTAGCCCAGCTTCCAGCCAGCGCCCCGAGCATGCGTCAGGTAAGGCGGGATGACTCGTAACCGAAATCTCATGCGTGCATATACACATACATTTTTTATAGTCATAATTTTGTCCATGAAGATGTTCTCTCAATTGTGTGGTTAAAGGACTCTCAAATTTCATTAAGAATTTGCTATTTTCAAATATTTGGATATATATTTTGGATGATTGAGATAATGTCATCCAAAAATGGGCTGATATGACACGAAAAATTCTTTGTGAATCTTGGCGTTAAAAGCAAAGCGATCAGAAGTTGGCGGTGAAATCGAACTTAAAATATCATTGAAAACTTTGGGATATCAATTAAATCTCCTCTCAAACATGTGTTTATAGTCTCTGAGCCGGATCTAACAAGCCCAAGATCTCAAAATTCGACTTCATTTGAGCATTCAAATATTTAAAATACATCAAATGATCAAAGGGATCATTTTGAGCGTCAGTGAAGGAGTGGTGTTTCTGAGACACTCTCCAATCATAAATAGCTCATTCCTCATATGAGGGGAGACCAAACAAGAGAGAGGAGCTCTAAAGCTTGAAAATCCTCCAAGCATCATGCCGGTTGTCAACCATGCGGCCGCCCGCGCCACGATCCTTGCGGTTTGAATCCGTCGCGGCGACCATCATGTCGATGGTTGTTACATTATTAGCTCTTGCTTAAATTGTTATATAAATTGTCGATTTTGAGATTATTTATTATTCTCATATACAATTATGTAATCAGTTATCACTTGTCAAAATATATAGTAAAGTTTTTATGGGCTTATTTTTTCTTTTAGTTTTTCTTAAAATTTATTTATTTAAATATATGTATATATTATTTTATATATATATATTTTTATTTATTTTTTAAGAACAAATAACTTATCAATCGTTTAGCTCATTGGCAGCCCTATATGAAATATTCAATCAAACAACAAATTTTCTTATTAAAATTTGCTTGCCGCAAAATATGCCACCAAATTTTCCATCAAAAATTCTAAGGTGCATATTTGTAAATTCAGATTTTTCATCATAAAATTTGTTGTTACACGGCTGCAGAGTGAATGTCAAGTATCATAAGTTATGTATAACTATGAATAATTTCTAGAAATTATATATAACTTAATAAACTATATCTGTATAGCTATCGTAAATCAGAAGTTAAATAATTGACATATTCACAAATTCAAAAATTGCATATAGCTAAATAATATTTTAATATTTGACACAAAGATTAAACATAATAATAAAAAGTTAAAAATATATCATAATTTTAAAAAACTTGGATTAATGCTTAGGCCCTATTGGGATAAATTTTATGTTTTATGGTTTTATTTGTTATATATATATATATATATATATATATATATATATATATATTAATATATATATATATATATATTATATTATATATATTAAAAAATCAAATATTTTAAAAAAAATTCAAAGTGATAATAGCCTTCTAGCATACTATTTCAAAAGTGGGAGAAGTGGCAGAGGAAACCTACTCTGTCCGAGAGAAAAGGGTTGGTTTCTTATAAATGATGACTTCATCAACGAGCGTGGAAGGAGGGACGAGGATCTTTGTGATGGCGATAGCGAGTTAGAGTGGTGCGGCGAGAATTATCGTATGAAGCCGAAGAAAGGTAATAATGGAATGGTTTTTGACAAGAATTGCGCGTAACGGGGCGAGTATTGAACACGTAAGTCATGTACTCAGTGTGTAAATACTCATCGCTAGCTGGTTGGTGAGGGTGAGACATATTATCTTTCGATTTATTCTTAAGTCTTATTAATGATAAAAAGAAAATAATTTTAGTGGGTGATTAAGAATGGTATTCTTAAAAAAATAATAATAAATTAGCAATTAAGAAATAAATTTAATATAAATATATAAATAAAAAAGTAAGGAGATCAAAATAACTTGAGAGAGAGAGAGATATGATGACACTAATATAGTAGATCTAATAAATTTGCTTCTCTTTCTATCTGATATCTTTCTTGATGCATCACGATCGGCAAAACTTTGAATTAATCAGTATCTTTTGTTGTAAAATGAAATAGAAATGAGAAAAATTGAATAAATGGAGAGAATATTCATTTTTATAAATCAAAATTATCATATATTTATGGGTGAAAGATGATAAATATTAAATCACCATTATGATTTATAGCGATTACTAGTCATTATTTTAAGTTATAAATTAATTAATTAATAATAGTTATAAAATTTAATTAATAATATTTTAATTATATATATATATATATATATATATAATATTATTTATATATATATATATATATATATATATATATATATATATATAATAATTATGATATAACATTATAACATTATATTCTATAATAATATTTTTTCTCCTTTACTTTTCATAATAATTCCTCTAATAAAATATATTTATAAATAAACTTGAGGTGAATAAAATAAAAGATCAAAAATCAAAATTTTCATTTGGACAACTTTATCATGCATTCGATGAAAAACCTTCTAGGTTTGAACTTTCACTTAGTATAACCAAAATCTATAATAAATATTATAGTAATCAAAGTTTTGAACTAAGTATATAAATTATTATATTATTTGGTATATACATAATATGAGATACTATAAGTTTTACTCAAGGTGCTTTAAAGGACATGCTTTTTATTCATAAATATTTTAGGATCTTAAGATCTCATTCTGACATTCTGTAACACTTATATAGGTGAGATCTCCAAGATATACTGGAATTATAATATCTTATAAAATTTTTGCCTTTGATCTCATTAAGAGCTATAGCTCAACCTTATTTTTATTATAGTTTAGCACAAATATATATAAAGATGATATTTATAATATTTAGAATTGTGCTTTTACCAATCATTTTGACTTCATTTTACCAAATTTAACCTTATATCTTTGTGTTTCTAATCAAGGTTTGGTTTTCATTATTATTATTTTAACCTCATATCTTCTAATGATCTCAATATAGAAGTCTTTGCAAGCCCTTTTGTCAATGGATTTGTAATATTTTTCTTAGAGTAAATAAAATGATAATAACACTTCTTTTAAATAATTCATATAAAGAATCATGTCTTATTTTAATATGACATTTTTTATCGTCATTTTCCATTTTTCCTTTTACTTTTGATTAAATGACAATTTATTAAAATAGCAAGGTTTTTCAATTCAAGCTAAACAAAATAATAAACTTTTTAAGACTTAAAAGTAAATAATATATATTCTCTCATAATAGATATTGAGATTAATATTTGTTTTGTAGATTTCCATGATATTGCACCACACAATGTGAAGACATAACTAGTGGCTTTTGTTTCACTAGTGTGCAATCTAACTAGCATCACAATATCCATCTATGGAAAACCACTATAATTAATGCAATAGTTTATTATACCTTATAAATATTTAAAATTCTGCTTTCCATTGAGTTTCACTAGGATTACTAGTATATACTCAATTTTCTTACAACATAAGTAATATGAGGTCAAGAATAATTTGCTAGATGCATAAGACAACCAATTATTTGAGAATATTTTTTAACACTATCACCTAAATTATATATAAGATGTAAGCTAGAGTTATATGAGTGTATATGACTCACATCTTGATATTTAAAAATTTTAAAAAGTTTTTGAATATAATATGACTAAGTAATAGAAATGTTATTTGTATTTCTATAAATCTTTATACCTAGTATTACATTAGCTTCACCTAAATCTTTTATATCAAATTGAGTTGATAGAAACTCTTTAATTACAATATTGAGATTTGTACCAAAATTAAAATATCATCAACATAAAGACATAAAATAACATAATCATGATCAACAATTTTAATATAAACATATTTATCAGACTCACTAATAAAAAATCCATATGTTAATACTACTTATCAAACTTTTCATGTCATTGTTTAGGATTTTAATTCATATAAAAAAGTTTACTAATTTACAAGCTTTACTTTCTTGACCTTTTATTATAAAACCTTCAAGTTGATCCATTTAAATTTCTTCATCTAAATCACCATTTAAAATATAGTTTTACATCCATTTGATGTATAACTAGATTATATGAAGATAAATCTAAAAGCAAAGGAATTGTAGAAATTCCAACCAAGAATAAATATCAAAATAGTCAACACCACTTTTTTGTGTATATCCTTTGACCACTAATCTTGCTTTATATTTATCTATAGATCAATCTGATTTTAATTACTTTTTGAATATCCATTTACATCCAATAGTTTTACAACTAGAGGTAAATACCCAAGTTTTATTTGATATGATATAATATATTTTATTATTAACTTCTTTCCAAAATGGCGCATCTATAAAATTCATAGCAGCATCAAAAGTAGTAGGATCATTTTCTAAAATAAATATTTCAGTTAAAGAGAATAAAAATCATCACCTAAAATTTTCTCTTTTCCAATCCTTTTACTTTTTCAAATATTTTTCTCATTTTTAATAGTTAAAATTATATCATCATTGTTTATTATAGAATTCTCTATTGAAGATTATTTTTGATTAATAAATTTTACAATCTTATTTTTCATAGAAAATATATCTTCAAAAAATATAGCATCTCTAGATTCCATAATTGTATTAATAGAAATATTACTAATATAATAATAATAAATCTATAATAAATCTATTATTAAGAGAATATACTGAATGCACAATCTGGTTTTAGATCATAATTTTCTCTTTTTACCTTATGGAATAGATATTTTAGTTGAACAACCCCAAACTTTTAAATACTTCAAATTGGGTTTTCTATTTTTCCAAAATTTATAAAAGTTTTTTATTATAATCTTTTTAAGGAATCATATTTAAAATAAAATAAGTTATTAATAAATCTTCACCCCATAAATTATTCAATAAATTTGTGAAATTAGCATTACATTTACCATGTCAATTAATGTTCTATATTTTTGTTCTTTTCATTAGATTGAGGAGAATATAGATGAGTAACTTGATGTATAATACTATTTTCTTCACAAAATTTATTAAATAAAGTGAAATATATTCCTCACATCTATCATCTTAAAATTTTAATTTTCTATTTAATTAATTTTCTACTTCTAATTTATATTTCTTAAATATATCAAAACTTCATCTTTAGTTGATTAAATAAACATAGCAAATTTTGAGAAATCATCAATAAAGATAATAAAATATCTTTTACATCCTTTAGTTAAATTACCATTTAAATCACAAACTTCACTATGAATAAGATCTAATAAATCATTTTGCTTAATAGAAATAGATTTAAATAGTATTTTAGTTAGTTTTTTGAGAGCAAATTTCATACTTCACATCTTTATTTATATTATTTTTAGATATTAAATTCATATACATCATTCTTTTAATTATTTTATAATTTACATGTCCTAATCTTGCATGCCAAATATTAGAAGTAATAATTAATGAAATAGAAAGATTTAAGCAAAATACTTTATTGCTAGAAAATGATAAATTTAATTTAAATAAATCATTACATAAATATCCCGTACTCACAAATGATCCACTTTTGATTATAATAATCTTATTTGACTCAAAAACAAGACAATAATCATGTTGAACAAGTAGTGAACCACTATGGTGTTTATTTTTGGATGTGTATGGGGGACACCACACAAATCTTAGGGGGTACTTATTGAAATGATCAGATATGACATTGAGGCATGACATACTATCTCAAAAGATAGAGACATAACCCTTAAATGGACTTAATCACCTAATAAGGACTCCTATGGCATGATAGGTCTTCGAATATACCAGAGATTTTTTTCTTACTTTACATGGATGAATAAAGTAGGGTTTATATTAAATCAGTTTCTAAAATTTTCTATGGGGGCAAGCCCATATAGTTAATTGCATCTTAAGGAAGATGAATTCCTTAGGAATACTCTCGATTATAGTAGATCATTATTATCTCCAAAGATTTCAAGGGTAAGACAATCAATACGTTGGTTATGTTTGGAAAATCAAGTGGAAAAGATTATTTTGGAAGCCAAAGGAGATGGTAGGAAATGCTCCTGATACTAGGAAGCCTAGTGAGAATTTCAATCTATCATATGGGTGGGCTTTATATGTTTAAAATTGAAGAGATTGATTTTATTAAAGTTCGCATTTTATTAGAAGGCTAGGACTTATAATCCCACAACATAAGGTTGTGAAAATGCCAAAGAGGTGAGAATTTATGCTAGTATCCCAAAAAAAATAGCAATCTTAAATCCTAAATTTAAGGAGCTTTGGCATAAGCCAAAACATGACCTAAATCTAAGCAAAAATGGGTATATGGTTCACCTCCACAAGAGAGGGCCCGATGGACTTATAACCGCCTTGAGTGACAGCCAACTAACTCCTCCTACACTTTTAATCCATATAGGAAAGTCATATGATTTTGCAAGATAGTTGGGTTGTCATTACACAGAAAGAGACTAAAGTCTTTAAACTCACTCCCTATGAGAATAGAGCATGAGTGGTATAAATAATGACTAAATATACAAATGTAAATCTTTTTAATTTTTATTTGATTTGGACACTTCATTTTGACAAAGGACAGTTTTTATATGTCTAAATGCATGATGAAATGAGATTATGGGCTAAATTAGAGAGAAAAAGGTGTTTTCCACCATAGAGGAGACCCTTAAAGGTCAAGTCTTCCCCTATCATGCAAGGATAGAAACCTATCTTAGTAAGAGTGAAGCAATATGAATGTATGATATTAAATATACAACATTCATCTAAAGGATTGCTAAATCTTTTAATTATATTAATTTAATTCTTAGACTTTACATGAGGTTATGAGTTATAGAAAATTTTAGTTATGAGTTGGGAAAAATTA